>JABSTQ010010038.1:0-158693 GCA_013358835.2 Ixodes persulcatus
TGAGAAGTTGGTGCGCTTGCAGAATATCACCTTATTTAGTAATAACTGTGTCAATCGGCACTACATGTTGGATTTAAGTTAAGAAAAAAAAAGCATAACCTTTTTCGTAAGAAAAAACTAAATATCAACGTTAAGTCTGGTAACAGTATTTTTGCCGAATCTTTGCCGAATCTTTAGAAAAGTTCGGCAAGAGTTCGGCTCCGCCGAATCCTAAGATTCGGCGCCAAATTTTCAATTCGGTAAAAGTTCGGCCTATCACTAGTAAAATAGTAAAATATGCGACCCGCGGGGGGGGGGGGGGGGGGGGGGGGGAGGGGGGTTGATTTGCCCCCTCCCCCCCCTCAAAACGAGTTGGTACGCTACTGTCGGAAGCTGTTCATTTTGACTGCGACCCGCTGGCGACCAGCTCCAGCGACGGCGAGTTACGGACGTACTCGCCGTAGTCACCGTCGTCCGGGAATATCTCGCAGGCGCATGCAAGGGGAAGGGTCAACGGGCCGGGGGCGAGAGCGAGAATAGCGTTCGGGTTGCCGAGTTGCGTGAGCGGTTTTTGATCGTACCGCGGCGATGAGAGCTTGGGTGATCATGGGGGCGCCTACAATGAGAGAGTGTTCATGATCACGTGGTTTATAAATACCATGGTGGATGGATGGATAGATGGATGGTAATGGCTATCCCTTTGTAACGGGCGGCAGCTCGCGCCACCTAGCCTAATATTTCGTCATCCCTTTTTTTTGTATAAATTTTGTTAGACCCCCCCCCCTTTTTTAAAGTATTTCGATTGTCTATTTTATCTGTATTTTTACCCCTCCCTAGATCTTTTCCACCAATCTTCCCATTTCCTCTTAGTTACCGCAATTTTTTCCCTGTCCATTCATCCATTCATGTCTGCGAATCCCAGTGCCCTCTCCAAATCTGTATTCATCCCCCCCCCCCCCCCCCCCAAGAAAGTGGGACGAAGCCCCGTGCATCTTCAAATTACATCTTCTATAGTTTCCCTTTCGCGTTTGCATATGCCGCGTAGAGTGTCTACTTTCTGGAATTTAGCCCTATATGTTTTCGTTCTTAGCACCTCCGTTCTAGCTTCAAACATCAATGAGCTCCCCAATGAATTATCATACAACTGTTCCTTCTTTACTTCTTGTTTTTGTGCCCTGTATATTGTCAAAGCTGATTTCCCCTGCATTCTCTTTTCCCACAATTCCCTCTCAGTTTCCTTTACACCATTTTCTACTGATATGCTCTGATCTGCCCCGTCTCGTTGAATGTATTTAAATCTCAGCTTGAGGGTTCGGTTTGTCCACTTAGCGTTTAGACTTTTCATATATAGATATCTTTGTCCAAAGTTTACTTTACTGATCACTTCGCTGCTTTCGAAAGATGCCCAACCCATTTCCCTCTGTACTCCCTCATTTGGTGTATTCCCATGTGCACCCAATGCCAACCTACCCACACTCCTTTGCTGTATCTCTAAACCTGCCTGGATTTCTGACCTCATACACCATACCGCATTCCCAAATGACAGTCCTGGCACCATGACTCCCTTCCATACATCCCTAACGACTCCATATCTATTATAGTTCCAGAGTGCCCAGTGTTTCATAATAGCTGAATCCATGGGCGTCCGCAAAGGGGTGCAAGGGGGGGGGGGGGGGGGGGGGGCAGTTGGAATTTCGAGGTGGGTGCAAGAGAGGGGGGGGGGGGGAGCTACCCAAACCAACTACATTTTCTGAATACTACGGATCTACTGTTCCCAACATGCTATTTAGTATCTGGAAATTGAAAATGGCTATTGAGAAAACGGCAAATTTAAAAGGCAAAATAAAAGTGCAAGGAAGTTTTGATTTTGTCGCGAGACCGGCGAAACTTACTTTCGACGCGTTGTGCCTTTTTTCTGCAACACTGCGCTTCCGTAAAAATTTCCACGTGTTCTCAATGGCAAGTATCGCGGCTTAGAGATGGTTTTAAAGAACTTCTTTGGCGAATGATGACGAATGAGTAGAAAATGTGTCTTCAGCACGCTGCCGCCAGCCTTCGCAACGCTCCAAAAACGCGATTTTTCGACATGCAAGATGGCCGTCCGGTGGCTTCACTTGCGGGAGCGGGAAGCGCGATTTAGCAATTGTCACAGAGATCAGTGGTTTGTAGCCCTAAATCCAGGGCGCAGCCGTGAAAGCAGGTAGAGAGTAAAGTGGAAATGTGCTGGAAACAGTCAACATCGCCGGGGGGGGGGGGGGGGGGGGGGGTATAAGTGTGCATTTTTCTGGATAAAGTTCTGTGGACGCCCATGGCTGAATCTCGTTTCCCCTTCTTTATTACAATATCTTCATGCTTTTCATGCGAATAAGTGTATTTCTACGTTTCTACGTGTTCTACCACGGTAACCGGACAAAAGCTCACCGGACAAAAGCTCACCGGACAGAAGCTCACCGGACAAAAGCTCACCGGACAAAAGCTCACCCGTTTTTTGACAGACCCGGACAAAAGCTCACCCATTTTTTGACAGTCCCGGACAAAAGCTCACCTCGATTTTTTTTGTTGCTACCCGGGCGAAACACGGGCTGAAATAAAGTGCGGACGCGATGGACATTGGACCATTTTTAAGAGAACTTGTACCCCATCCACCATTGAGTTGCAAATTTTTAAGAATACTTTGAAAGAACGGGAGTCGGGCCTTTTGGAAAAGTACAAGACAGATGACCAATTTAGAAAACTGTGCGGGATTTTAGACAGGCTCGCGTTCCTTCCACCACAGCTTGTTCCACAAGAACTAACCACCAGGGAAAAGTCTACCGGTGACATCGGCTACCTGCTGGACTATTTTGATTGCACGTATGTCAACGGCCGCTTCCGTTATGCTTCTGTTCCATCTGCGGCGGCACCCAGAGCGAATTCTTCCTTCGCCTGACTCTGCGCCGACGACGACCGGAGTTTCCCCCGTTACGGTGAAATATGTACGACGCCACTCTTCAAGATAAAGACCGGATGAACAACACCTGCAAAGGATGGAGTACCGGGTTCCAGAAGCTCGTCGGCCACGCCCATTCAAGCGTCTTGAGGCTGATTGAATGCCTGCAGCAAAATCAGGCGCTCGTTGCCACGGCATTGACATAACCCCGGAGAAATCAGCCCACAGTAAAGCGGGTGCGAAAAACCACTCTGCGCCTGTAGAATCGTTTTTGAAATATTTGCGAGGGCTTGCATGTACATCGAGATCTACCCAGACTGCTGGAGCTAGTAGGGGACTGCATTCGCTCCTAACCAATCGATAAATGAACTTGTTTGTATTAAAATCAACAAACCATGCGCCTGTCAGATTTAATTTATCGTTGCCTTTTTGTGTCGCACGCATGCACCTAAGTTGTCCGCACTCGTGTTAAGACCAACATGGAATTTTCTCGTGGTGAGCTTTTGTCCGGGTCTGTGAAAAAATGGGTGAGCTTTTGTCCGGTGAGCTTCTGTCCGGTGAGCTTTTGTCCGGTGAGCTTCTGTTCGGTGAGCTTTTGTCCGGTGAGCTTTTGTCCGGGATTCTTCTACCACTGTGTCCTGTAGCTCCAGGGGTTCCCCTTCTCGTCGCTGAAAACTATTATACCCGACTTGTGCCTACTACAGTTTAGGCTTAAACTGTCCCCTTCCCTGCTGCGAATCCTAATTAGCTCCTGTATTGTCTCACGACTTTCTGATACGAGTACATGCAATGTCGTCCGCATACATTAACCCTGGCAATACTTGATTTACTTTATGTCATTCCTCCATGTAAGTCAGGTCAAAACCTAGATTGCACTGCTCTAATATTTTTTTCCATCTCCCTGATTTATAATATATAAAGAGCAGGGGAGACAATGGGCAACCCAGTGTAAGTCCTCTTTTTATTGCTGTTGGTCTTGTAGTTTCGGCTTCCCATGTTATAACCACCCTATAGTCTCTGTATATACCCGTTCTCGAAACTGGGTTCCGGAAGAAATGTCCCCGGAAAAAAACGTCCCCGGAAAAAAATGTCCCCGGAAAAAAAGTCCCCGGAAAATATGTCCCCGGAAAAAAAGGCCCCAGGTGGAAAGTAGGAAAAATGGCCCAAAGGGACATTTGTTCCACTGCCGTACGATCCGCTTTTGACTCTTGTGTATGAATCTAGAGTGTGTCGTTTCATTCCTGATTTTGTAACATTGCATCTCAACTGTTTTTCTTTGTTTTTCATTGTGAAATAAACATTTATAACACTTCTAGCCAAAACCAAATTATTGTGTTAGGGAAGTTTGAGAAGTACTTGTGTACCATTTCCAAATAGGTAAAGAGCGCGACGTTTTTCTTTGCTTTCCATTGTGAAATAAACATTTATAAGACTTCTAGCCCAAACCAAATTATTGTGTTTGGGAAATTTGAGAGGTACTTGTGTACCATTTCCAAATAGGTAAAAAGCGCGACACTTAAAACAAACAAGCTATCGTTAGCTTTTTTTATATTTTTCTTATAGAAACGAAAGGTTAATTGTCATTAAGAGTGCTTATTTGTGGATATTATGCAGACGGTAAAATTTCGTTCCCACTAATACTCTTCTAAGTAAAATGTGAAAATACGCCGATGTCGTGTTCGCGCTAACAGTGTCGCGATGTGTAAGTATTTTGCGGAATTGTATATTTCCTTATTTGTTGGGGCCGTTTTTTCCTACTTGCCACACGGTGCCTTTTTTCCCAGGACATATGACCGGACCGCCCGAAGGCCATAAGGATCAGGGAAACCCAGAGATAGAAAATCCTTTGGGGACATTTTTTCCTACTTTCCACCTGGGCCTTTTTTTCCGGGACATTTTGTCCGGGGACTTTTTTTCCGGGGCCATTTTTTCCGGGGCCATTTTTTCCGGGGCCATTTTTTCCGGGGACATTTTTTCCTACACCCCTCGAAACTTAACCATGGTTCCCCCAGCCCATATTTCTTCAGTGTCCCAGAGTGTTTCCTGATTCACATTGTCATATGCCCCTTTGATGTCCAAAAATGCTACCCATATAATGGCCTTTGACTTGTCATTGCTATCTCTAAGCACTGAGTGATTACGAATAAGTGTATCTTTCCTGAAACCGTTTTGAAGCTCCCCCAGAATCTGCTTTCTCTCTGCCCATTCTTCCATTCTTTTTTTTTACAATTTGCATAGCTAGTCTGTATATTGCTGAAGTTACTGTGATTGGTCGGTATGATTTGATACTGTTTTTGTCTCCCTTGCCCTTGTATAATAATCTCATCCTGCTCAATTTCCAGTTACTGGGTACCTCCCCTCCCATAATTATCTGGTCAATCCCCTACCTTAGTTTCAATTTTCTTGTTTTGTCTAGGACTTTTATCAGCCTCATGTCATTGGCATGCCGTCTGGACCTGTCGCAGTTCCAGCCGGAACCCTTCCTCCTGATTTTTCCCATTCCCCTGTGCAGAGTTGTACGTAATCCGTTACAAGTAACGAGATTACTTGTAGTCCCTTACATTTATTGGTAATTTAGTAACGGAATAATTACATATTTGCTAGAGTAATTCTAAAGTAATTCTCTTACATATTTACGTAACGGATTCCTTGTAATCCGTTACATTTTTCTCACGAACGCCCCGCCCCCCCCCCCCCCCTTTCCCCCTCCTATTCTAAAAAAAAGGGATGTTTTTATTTTAGTAAAGTCGAGCACAGTGATACTGTCACGCGCATTGACCAGCTCAAAGGGAGGCTTGGCACTCTTCAGTTCCCCAAAGCCTTACTTTACAACGCCAAGCCCCTGAATCTATTTTTTTAGGCCCTAACAACAATGCCAGAAGACCCAAATATAAACTACTAGAAAAAAAGAAGAAAAAAATGAAAAAGGGGAGGGCGAGCTATATCCACTTTTTTTGGACCCTTTGTTTTTTTTTTTGTGATAGAAGACGGGGAGAGGAGGACACCAAGTGATTGTGTGCCTCTTCGAGAAGCTCAAATCGGTAAGTGCACAGACAAGAATTAACAATGTCCTTCTCGGTTATAGTGACTACGACTATTCTCACGATGTCCCAACACCAGACAACGCTCCGTCTACCCTAAAATCCACTGAAAGAGATGTGATAATATGTGAAGGTGTTATTGTCACAAGCATCCTCGTTCGTTGCTGCACACTTATCATCTTCTCTTAGAAAGCAGGATACATTTTTTTTCTGCTTCTTTCACCTTATTTGACCCTGTTTTACAAGCTACTTACTTTTTTGCGATTCAACTTCTAGGGTTGGCCCACTTTATTTGTGAATTTCAGTCAGGTTATCTTTGCGAGCAATTCAAAAATGGTAATTGCCTTCCTTTATTTTTTTTTTTTTTTTTTTTGCTGTTTTTATTCCAGCAGGACGCATCTTCTCTCAAACAGAAGTTTTTTACAGATAAAACATAATGGTGGCCGACGTAGACTTGAGATTCCGGGCTTGAGGAGAGAGTGAAACTCGTGAGGGGGGCCATAGTGTGGCTTAATTCTCTAACCTTCGTTGCCCGTGGCATCAGCGCGGACGTCTATCTGGAGAACACCGGAACTGCAATCGGTCCGTGCTCCGTGCGTTTTTGAACGGCGTCAAGAAAGGTACACACGGCAAACGTGCATTTTCCTTGTTTTAACCGTCGTTCTAATTAATTGTTCTTATGACTATCCAGGTGTTTCTTGTTTTTTCTTTCTATTAATTATATTTATATATTGAAAAGGTTTTCTTATTCACCAACGCCTCAACCGAGGCTCGACCTGTTCAGAACCAAAGGATGAAGAATATCGAGCCAAACCTTATTTATTTTTTAATTATCATTTTACTAAAACAAACTATGCCTTGCTCTTGTCTGGCAATATATGCCGGTATAGTAAGATGTACAGAAATCAATTCTTATTTCAGTTTTGGCTAGATGTATGATGACTTCTACAGCTTCGCGATTTCGACAATAGAGGATTTTCGTCGATCGTCCCGATGACTCCAATAACGATACCCGATACTCCCCGATACTCCGCCGCCGCCTTTGAGCATGCATCATATCGCTATCGAGGATATCCGAGGTATCGGGACGATCTACAAAAACTCTCGAATTTCAGGCAACGGCTACAACGGCAAAGCTTTGCACTATCTACGAGATAAATAGTACTTCTATGTCTTCGCTGAAGAAGCTCAATGCAGAGCACAAAGCATTCGTGAGGAACAATAAGGCCCTCCCATCCAGTGCCTCAATTCAAAGGGTGTTCAGCGTAGCAGTCGACATCTTCAGTAAGGAATAACGCAAAATGTCTGACAATCATACTTGGGTAGTAATTCAATTACAGTAATTTAATTACTGTAATTTAATTACTTTTCTTTGTAATTTGTAATTGTAATTAATTACTTTTGGCTAAAAGGAATTGTAATTGTAATTTGATTACTTTCTAGGGTCAGTAATTGCAAAATTTCAGGCACAATTACAACTACTTTTGCAAAACTTTGTGTCGCCGACGGAACCTCTCTGAAAGCCTCAGCGCTCGTACAAGCGGCCTAGCTCTCGGTGAAATACTCGCACTAAGACACGCACTCACACACACGCACAACATAAATAGCGTCGCATTGTTTGTTGCTTTGTTGGTTACACTGCGGGCTGAGACAATCCTCTTTTGAGCCTACCTCAACGGCGCCGAGTGTCGCCGTCTGCGGTGCGAGCCGAGAACTATAGCGTAAACGTGCCAAAATATCGAAAGAAAAAAAAATTGAGCTTCAGGTTACAGCCGAGGTTGGGAATTTTCATTGTCTATAAAGTTTTTTTTTTTTTGCCAGGTTTTTACGCTTTTTTTAACAGTATTGTCGCATATTTGTATCTTTGTATTATTTTCAAGTTTATTTCCTGTTGGTTTTACTTCGGTTAACTTCGGACAGACCTCACACCTGTGAACATTGTCACCAATGATTGGGGAGCCCCGATTCGGTTCTTATATATATATTTGTGAGACATAATAATTTCAACTCAATGTAAATAGTTTACAATACCATGATGTTTATATGTGAATAGAGTCGTATTAGCACGTGTGGATTTTAGTTTTCTGTTAACACTTGTAAAATATCCATATTTGACTAATTGCCACATTTTTATTTGCCTGGCTAACAAAAGTCTGTCAGCACAATTTTTCCTTTAGCAATCTGGCGTCGTCCAGCATATAAAGTGATTCATTATTCTTTATTAAAAATATAATAACGTAGTTCTTCATTGCCCCAAACCGTCAAGTTCTATCATGAATTTAACAAAATTCATGAACGGAAAGTACAATGCGCGACATTTATGCAGCAATGCTGAAGCCTCCTCAAACATTGGAACAACACTCTAAAAAATGCCTGCGCGTCTACTTACCCGCAAAACGCTCGAAGAGCCAATCTCTGTGATCTACGAAATCAGCTCAGGGAATGATGAGGCGGAACACCTGTTTAGACCTGAAAATGAAGTCTGCGCTGTGGCATTACGCAATGCAAGCATGACGCTTTGCATTGCGTAATTCCACAGCGCAGACTTCATTTTCAGGTCTAAACAGCTAGAAGTTCCGCCTCATCATTCGCTGAGCTGATTTCGTAGATCACAGAGATTATCTCTTCGAGTGTTTTGCGGGTAAGTAGACGCGCAGGCATTTTTTAGAGTGAAGGAATGAACAAATACGTTGCATTCTATACAACTCGTTTAAAGTTATATTGCCCAAGTCGGGTCGCTCTGAAAAATAAGTAATTGTAAAGTAATTGCATTACTTTTTAAAAGGAATTTGTAATTGTAATTAATTACTTTTCACATAGTAGTAATTGTTATTGTAGTTAAACTACTTTTGAAGCATAGTAATTGTAATTGTAATTAAATTACATTTTGGAAGTAATTTACCCATGTATGCTGACAATGCTTTCGAGAGCCAGCTGTTGCTCAAAATACTCAAAAATACTCAAGGTCAATAAATGGAACAGGTGGCAACAATAAGAACTTCAATACCTATTCCCTTTGTTTCTTACTTGAGGACAATAATGTTAAAAGTAACGCCACGAAAGTAACGGACTACTTTTTGGGGTAACAGTCACTTACTTTTATTGGAGGGTAATTGTAATTGTAATTAATTACAATTTACCTTTGAGTAATTGTAAATGTAATTCCTTACTTTTTTTCAGTAACGTGTACAAGTCTGCCCCTGTGGTCATTTCCTCGTCTTCACTATGGTCCTCCTCTTGTGTTGTGTAGATGCTACCATTCCCTACGGCCTGATCTGATCCTAACACCGAAAATGATGCTTCGATTGTATGCCTACTGTATTCTCTTGCATCTTCCCCCTCTACCTTTTTCCCTTCCTGTGTGGTTAGTGTCTGCTGGTACCCCTCGGTCTCTTTTTTTTCCTGTGCACTGGTGTGTTCCCAGAATCTTTTTGCCGCATTCCTGGCCATTCTGGTTTATCTCTATCATCCACTGGACCCTTGCCCTCCCAATGTTTGCCTGTATCAATGCTGATGCCTCCCGTTTTTTTTCCTGAAAGTCCTCCCATTTTGATGTTACTTCGGCTGGTGTGGCCCCCTTTTTTTTTTTTTTTTTGCCCATATGTGTTCTCTAGATGCCGCTTTAACCTCTCTATCCCACCAACTTTTGAGCTTGAGTTTTAATTTTCTTCATCCTGGTTTGATTCGGTATTTCTCTCTTTTGAAAACACTAAATAAGTCTTCATATGTCCATTCTCTTTCCGGTTGCTTGAATACTATGTTCTAGATTCGCTTAGATACCTCCTGTAATTGTTTATCATTTAAGTTATTTCTACCCTCTTGTTGTTGTTGTTGTTGTTGTTGTTGTTGTTTTTTTGCATTTCTGGTTTTACTGTGCCAAATCTGATCTTGATTCTCTTGTGGTCGCTCCACAGACTTTTCGTGCTTTCCTCATCTATTTCCATACCTTCTAATCTGTTGTATAGCTTCCGTAACTTTAAACAGTAGTCAATAGTCGAGTGCGACTTATTTCTTTCCCACGTTATTTTTCCATCACATTTTACCTACGCGTTAACCAAAACCAGATCATGAGCTTCGCAGAACTCTTCTAACAATTTCCCTGTTGTATTCGTGTGTCCATCAAAGTCTTCCAAATGCGAATTCATGTCCCCCAAGATAATTATTTTCCCGTTAGTGCCGATTTCCCTAACATCTCCTGATATACATGTTAAGTGTTCTGTGTTTGCCTCCCCAGCATCACTCCCTGTTTTTAGATACACAAAACCCAGGATTGTGTCCAAACCCCCAATATTGCCTTTGACCCACATGTGTTCCCTGCAGCCCTCTCGTTCCCTTTCCCATTCCTGACCCTTCACTAACACCCCTAATCCCTCTCCCTTGCGTTCCCCTTCGGCCCGGTTGCATCCTATTCAATATGATATCCAGGTATGTATGGTGGTTCGATCCTTCTTCGTCATGCTGCACCAACGTCCACACTCCTCACATTCTACATCGGGTCCTTCTTTTACTTAGGCTTCACATCCTTCTTCCGTCACGTATTCACCATCGCCTACCGACACACAGCGCAATACCCCGAAAATATCCCTCCAAAACTCAAACCAAGAAAGCCCGCCAAAAATATAAAACGTGCCCGTGGTTTTGTCTTGTGACCCTACCTAAAAACGACTACTTTAACCCAACAATTATCCTACCGCTACTTTAAAAACTGCTTTCTACACACGCAGTAAACTAAATAGACCAAAAAACACTTAGCTTCGCAGGAGCACTGTAGCAGGAGCCCTGGGAAACACGTCCTCTTGGGCAGTGTTGCCTAATCCCCAGATGAAAATGATAAAAAAAAAAATTCTTTAAATTGATTATTGCAATTACCAGAGCTCTAAAAATCGCAATTTCAAGAATAATCTATCCGTTTAATTTTCGTGTCATAACACGTGGAGCGAAAGCTCGTGCTGCAGAACCCAGGATCGATCTGGATGAGAATCGTACCGGCGTGCGGTCGTGCATCACTACCAGGGTGTCGAATCGGTCATTATTTCGGTTCGGTTCGGGTTCGGGTTCAGTAGCATTGTATTTCGTTTCGGTTCGGTTCCGGTTTGGGGTAGCGCACATTCCGGTTCGAACCTGATCCTAACTCGACCTTTGAATATTGACTTCCTGCAGCCTTTTCTGTGCACGAGATACTTGCAACAGACCCATCCCAATACTACTCGCTCTTCAGGCAGATATAAAAACTCTGCACAGTGATGTGCGCAAAAGACACCATTAATGTGGCAAGGCTATTACTTGCATGTTACTCTAAATATAAGCGATCGCCTTTCCATATCTATAGTGTCTTTTGCACACGCAGCTGTGCAGTATTTCAAACTCTGCCAGAAGAGGGCGTATTTTCGAAAAGGAGCTTGTGGCCAGTGCCATCTATAGTGTTCGGGCGTATAGCGCGCTTTGCTCGCTTTCCGAAGCAAAAAACACGCACGTTCTGGGCTGTGAAGATCACACGCTGGGCTGTCATTTTGTAAACAGTAAAAAGGTATCTAGCTAGATTGTTTGCCCCCCCCCCCCCTATGTTTTGGTTTGTTTTGCTCTGCACACACGTGTTTTTTTATACATGCTACCTGTTTTCGGCAACCAGTAAGAGGTCACAGCTATGCCCTACAGTGGATGACGGGGGGAACGAGAGGAAACAAATGTGCCGTAAACACAGAAACAGGGACGTCGAGTGCGCAGTTGCGGTAGTTTATTGAATCCCGTTAAGCTGTGGTCGTGTATACATCGGCCAAACTGGCCGATGTGTCAATGACTGGGCACGTGAACACGCACGTATACTGAAATGTGATCTTGCTAGCGCTTCGGGTTCCGGCGGAAAAAAGCTGGTCTAAGATCCCGTGGCGTTGCTTTGTCTAGTCACTTTTACTTTTTATCGCAAACAACGCTCTACGACCCGGTCTGAGGGATTTAGACCAGGTCATTTGTACCTGTCAGCCACCGAACAAAGTTCGGGTAATGCCACCACAGCGAACAACGTTTCTCGAATGCTCAGAGGACTTCAAACAAAAATGAGAAAATTGTTGAACAGGCGACATGCTGGCCTTGCTAGTCTGACAAACCTGCCAAAAAAAAAAATAAACAGACACATTTTCTTTCTCTCCCCCCCCCCCCCCCCCCCCTTAATCCTCCACCCCCTGGCCTCCTTCCAGGGCACTGCGCGTCGGCGTAGGGAGCCTACATACTCGCCGAGGCTCCTTACGTCGGCGAATCGTCGCCGAGTAACGTTGCCTTAAACAGCCCATGTTTTTGTGTTTTTTTGCATTTTTTCTTGTAAGGTAACACTGCGAGCACGTTGAAGAAAAGATTGTTTTTCACTGAAATGGACCGCTGGCGACCCTACAAACTATACTGCCGATGCAGCGTGATACTCGCCCCGCCTTACTTCATGGTGTCGCTGCACTCAAGCGGAAGGTCACGCGGTGCGCTCTCGGTGCTCGATTGGCTAAATGGCTCATCGACTGCAACTGCGGTCCATCTGGAGGTCAAAGATTCGCCGACGCGTAGGCCTCCCGTGCCTACAGTGGCGTCATCCGCTCCGACACTTGGACATTTCGTAGCCAAGCGGCCAAGCGGTGCTTTGAAATCGCCGCCGCCGCTACCGCGCCGCCAGGATCAAACCAAGAAACAAAGGAAAGTTGAAGCTCTCCAGACGATGATGTATTTTTTATTGCGTATGCAATAAAAACGAAATCCAAAAATATCTCACAGTATGTAGGATTAGTCTTGGCAACATAAGAAAAATATACGCCCGCAACTTTTCCCATAGACCAATTGACACAATTGGCCCTGAACCGCTTTTGTTGAACCGGTAACCGCGACATCAGATTAAGGTCTCGTTCCGGTTCGGGTTCAATATGAAGTGTTCGATTTCGGTTTCGGTTTTGTCCCGGTTCGTTGATCCGATTTTCGGTTCGGTTCGACACCCTGATCACTACAACTGATGCACGTAAAAGACCCCAGGCTAGCGGTTGTACGGTTGTACTGCACTGACTAAATTTCTCATCTACAGCTGTGAGACTCACCGCCCGTTGAGACAGACCATGTTCTAGGCTGCACAAACATACATGCCAACCATTTCATATGGATGGATGGATGGATGGATGGATATTGGCTATTCCCTTTATAACGGGCGGTAGCTTGCGCCACCTAGCCTTAGTTTATTAATTAAGAAATATTTGTTTTTCCTTTTTTCTTCTATTCTTTTTTCCCTTTACCTCTCTGCAACTATCACCGGGCAGGTAGAGTACTTTCCAGGAAGACCTTTGGGGGATCGGGCAAAAAAAAAAAAAATTAAACTCCGCCCCCCGCCTCCTCCCCCGGGCGAGGGAGTCGCCAATTTTCCTCTGGTCAACCTCGGCGGTGTTCCTCCTTAAACCACACCCACTGGGGGACACGTGTGAGACTTTGGGCCGGAGCCACGCGGGTGGGAGTCCCAATATTCCTCTGTCCCTCCTGACCCCCAGCTGTGCTAATTGTTCGTCCTTGTTTCATTTTCCCTAGACTGTATCCACCAGTTTTCCAATCTCCTTTTTGTGATGGTAACCCTTTTTTTCTCCATTCTTCCATCCTCGTCCGCAAAACCGAGCGCCCCCGTCAAATCCGCCGACCCCTCCGGGAGAGCAGGACGAAGCCTCGTACATTCTAAAACAAGATGTTCCATTGTTTCGTTCTCATTTTGGCATATGGCACATAATGTGTCCATTTTCTCGAATTTAGCCCTATACGTTTTGGTTCTCAAAGGGACACTGACAGGGTATTTATGCTCGCCGAGGTTTTTAGTTGTACGTGACATATGAGAGCCCAACTACCCAGAACAGAATTTGCGGCTCGAAATTCGGTTTCTTTCCGCCCGAAAACCGCCGATCAAGAACTGGCCGGTTCGAGTCTCGCTCACTCTCTTTTCCGTGGTCACGGGCCGTTTTTGTAAGGTATCGATGCGACCACTAAATTTAATCAAAGTCGTGGGTCATTAAAGGCACACAGTCAATATTAAAAATAGAAAAAAATATGAACCCCATTATTTGTGGCTTCAAAAAAGCTGCAAATACGTTGATTGAAAAGAAAGGTAGCACAGACAACCGGAAGCTTTCTGTGCGTTCACTGCATAATTCTCGGCATGGCGTCGTTTCGCGTATCGTGGGACTAGCACTCCCTTACAAAAAAGTGTAATTCTTTTTTGTGGAAAGTCTGCTGAAAAAAGTCAACACAGGTATTAAATGTCAACAGCTTCCCATCATTCTTTCTGCAGATTGTATTTCGCTTTTGACTTGACTTCCAGGAGCCGTTTGGCCCAAAGTTCATTAAAAAGGCAGTAGACTTCTTGGCGCCTAGGTGTCAACTTTTTGTTGACACTCCACTGAAAAGCTAAACCTCTAGCATAAGACAACCTTGTGACTCCAAGGCGATTCATTGGCACCAGACCATTTGTAGTCTCTGTGTCGCCAGAGCCTCCTCCAAATTGGCTGCAGCAAAATTCCGTATAAAGAAAACAAAAACGCGATTTTCTTTTTTTAGTTTTGTTAGTAAATGGTGTCGCTGTGTTATTTGAAGGCACTACAACTACATACATCCGAGAACTACACATTAGAAACGAACACAAACACAAACACCATGAAGCACTGAACACCTGAAACACAGTCCCATTGACTGCTCCAGAGCCTTATATAGCCTACATATTGAAGGAATTCATTTGGCCGGTGACCACCTCAACACTTATTAAGGTTTTAAGTATTTGATCTTCTCCTCGGGAGTCCATCAAAGGGAAAACAGTGTTTTGAAGGTCGTGGACGACATCTCCTACAAGAAAGCATTGGTTCATTCATTCAAGTCACTATAGTCACTTACAAAGTCAGAACGGCAGAGCATGCCTTTCGAACGCCTCAACATGCAGGCAGCAGAGAGTCTGCAGCCTTTCTGATAAATATGGCTGCAGGAAGTCAACAAAAAGACTTAACATGAAAACACCAGAAAGTCTGCGGACTTTATGTTGAACTGGGTTGCAAGAAGTCAACATATATTTTTCAACATGCAGGCAGCAGAAAGTCTGCAGCCTTTCTGATAAATATGGCTGCAGGAAGTCAACAAAAAGACTTAACATGGAAGCACCAGAAAGTCTGCAGTCTTTATGTTGAAATGGGTTGCAAGAAGTCAACATATATTTTTCAACATGCAGGCAGCAGAGAGTCTGCTGCCTTTCTGATAAATATGTCTACAGGAAGTCAATAGAAATTTTCACCACGGAGTCTTCAAGAGGTGTGTTGACTTCCTGTTGACAATGTCAACAGAAAGTCAAAGTCAAAAGGAAGTAACCAGAGTCGACAAGAAGTCAACACATTTTCATCAGAAAGTCTGAAATCATTTTTGTAAGGGCTAGCGGATGGCAGCGGACGACGGGCGTTGCACCTCTACTTCAGAACTGTCATTCACGGTACTGGCTAATTCTGTCTTTCTTTGAAAGAGAAATTTTGGACCGATCAAAAGAACTGATATTCAACCCGTACGGCACGCCCGACCAGCAAGGTCGATGGCACGAAGACGTCGCCGAACCGTCGTCCCTTCTCGTGGCTGAAGACATTGCTCGCTCAAACGTCAAGCACGAAGTGCGTACTTCGAGTTGAATACGCATGCGTACGGTTACTTTTCGAGGTGCGAATGTGCCCTATGCTTGGTGCTGCTCGACTTCAAGCTGGGAGTGCATGTATTGAAGGGAAATCGGGAAATCGGCAGCAAACTTCCGACATACAGTCTACCCGCTGCATAACTATGCATGATAGAGTTCCTTCAGTAGCTCGATTCCAATTTCGAACACCAGCGCGTACGGACGCGGAATCATGAGCTCCAGCGGAGCGGTTTTTGCGGCCCGGCTGGGCCGCGGTGCCAGGGAAGACGCAGCGTCACTGACTACCCGACTATTCTGCCACCCCTGCCGACTGGTTCTGCGGTGTTAAACACCGTGTTTTTGCATGCTGACGTTCGTGGCCGCCCATACCGAGTCGAGGACTTCCGGGACACCCTGCAGCGTCTGGAAATGCTCCCCGAAGTCACCGCTTTGGGGGCATACCAGATGAACCACGTCTGGGCTGTGACTTTCAAGTCACCCGAGGGAAAGCGGAAGGCCCTTGCCGCCGGCGACCTCGTTGTTAAAGGGGCACTGACAACCCAAAGGTCGTATTTTTTTTTTTTTTTTACTGTCTAAAACGATGCAACTTGTAGTCATAGACACGCAAAAAAAACCGCATCGCGAAAAAAAATTTTCCCGCGCGCGCACGCGCCTTTTTAGTTTTGGCATTTGTATTTCCCGCGTTCACCTCCTCGCTTCTTTTGATCGGTGACGTCAAAAATCAGGAAATTTAGAAGCTTTTTAGGTGACATTTCTATAACATTTAATAACGGCAATCGTAAAACATGTTTTTTAACGCAATTGCCAACGCACTACGGCCCCTCTTTTTGAAATACCAGAAATCAGAGTTCGGTGTGATGTTGCTTCCTAGATTTGTATCCTCCCTCGGAAAACTTGGCAGCGCCCGTTGGCGAGTCGGAGAAAGACCGGTTTTTTTCCCGCCGGCGCCTTTCTATCCCTCACCTCCTCCTCGGTTGGGGTCGCCGTGACAACGGCGGAGGTCCGAAAGATAGTCGAGTCGCAGGAGACCGCAAAATCTGACTCACTGCACTGGCGCGGATCGCGCGGGAACTTCAAATTCGGCATTTGGAAATTGTTTTTTTTTTTTTAATTCAGAAATACTGAATTTTAAAGTTTTAAATTTTGAGGGTAATGTCCCGGCATCGTTTTCAATCGTTTCGGATAATAAAAAAAAAATATGATTTTGGTGTCTCGTCATCGATCCAGGAAACCGAGACATCCGCCTCAAGCTTCACTGGATGCTGTACCATGTTCCTGATGACGAGGTGAAGGCGGCGTTGGCACCGTACGGCACTGTAATCGAGGTGGGCACCGAGAAGTGGCGGGTGCAAGGCATTGCGGGCTGCGCGTCAATGACGCGAACGGCTGTCATTCGGCTCAAGCCTGGGCTTACACTGGACGACCTGCCGCATCAGTTGCGCATCGCCGGAGGGCTGGCGCTCGTTGTAGCGCCGGGCAGGACACCGCTCTGCCTGCGCTGCCAGCGAACCGGCCACATCCGCCGTGACTGCCGTGTGCCCAGGTGTGAGTCGTGCCACCGTTTCGGCCACGACGCTGACCAATGTGTGAGGACTTATGCAGCGGCCGCAGGTGCCCGAAGCGGCGAGACAAACGCCGAGCATGTCATGGACGAGACAGACGCGGAAGAAGTCGCCGCGAGTGCCGCTACCGCTGCCAAAGACAACGAGGAGAGAGCTAAGGATGGCACCGACCGACTAGCGCCTACAGAGTTGCCGAAAATGACGGAGGCCACGCCAGTTGCCGTGGCTGAGACGAACTTCGATCAGAAAACACCATGCAACGCTGCGCCGGGGAAGGAGGAGGAAGAGGCGAGAGTCGTCGAGCCAACGACGTCTACTGAGGCGCAGCTAAGCGTCGACGTGGATATGGCTGACACTGGGGCTTTGGCCACGAAACCAACGAAACGACCACGGGAACTCGATTCGGATTCGGACTCGGACGCGGTTAAGGTTGGCTATGACTCGAACCCGGAGGAGCTGCCTGTGAAGACGGCTTGGAAGACGGCGACCACGAGGCGGAGAAAGCCTCGACCCGTACCAATTTGTGTTTCCGAACCCAAAGGACTGGACAAGCCGACCGGCTGACGCGGTTATGAGCCGGTACTTGGTGCGGTTCTCTAGACAAGGTGAGCCCCTGACATGCGAGGGCGTCTATTTATGTCGGAAACCTGAAACTGTTCGAGGCTTTGCCTCGCGTCGCAAGCAATATCAGGTTAAGAGGCTCCTAATCGACAGAGGTATCGATGTCCTCGCAATTCAGGAGACCAAAGTTGGAAGTGACGAAGAGACCGCATGCTTACTGGCTTCTTTCTTGCACTCTTTTGAAGTGTGCGTGTCGCGGGCAAATGGTATGTCCGGGGGTTGTATGTTGTTTTTACGAAAATCTTTGAACGCACAAGTCCAAACAGTAATAGTCGACAATGTTGGTCGACTCGTCATTTGCGACTGTAGTATTTCTAATGTTGAATATCGTATCATAAATGTATACGCCCCAAACGACAATAACGAAAGGAAAGTGTTTTTTCAGAGCATTGACCAATATTTAGATTCTCAACGTAAAGTTGTCTTGTTAGGTGATTTTAACTGCGTTTGTGGCACACGGGACCGATCCAAAATTACGAGACAAAGCGACAGTAGTGCAATTATTTTAAACGAGTTGATTACGGAATACAGTTTGCAGGATGTCGCGACGTACCAAAGAACCAACGATTGTTTATGGTACACACATTATCAGTCCTCGAGTCATGCCCGTCTTGATAGAGCTTACGTGTCAATTGAACTTTTAACCGGATACGAAGACTATAATGTACTGCCGGTATTTTTTTCTGATCATGCACTTGTTTCTTTCATTGTTGGTGGTTTCAAAGAAAAAACCCAGTTTCGTTGGGACCAGTGGAAAATGAATAATAACCTTCTTAAGGATGAAGTTTTTACTGAGACAGTCGATAAATTATTAAGTAAAATGCACCACGTAGGGGCGAATGCCTGCGAAAAGTGGGAATGGTTTAAAGGGATACTACAACGAAATTTCAGCGCTCATTTTTTGGTCTATATCTGTTCAAAAGAGCAGTATCACATGGAACATACCAATATCTTGTTAAAAAAGTCTCGAAAAGGAGTTTTAAAACGAATTAAACGATTAGCAAAGAGCACCTGGTGGATGTCGCTAACGCCTCGTTTGTAATGCTCGTCTAGGAACCTTGACAGCTAGTGACGGAGGTTGTCTCGCCTCCGGCCACGACGAGAGAAGGGGGGAAGGAGGAACTCCCCTCTTCTCGAGAATCCCTTTTGTGTGTCGCAGAAGTCGCTATTGTCCCCCTACAAGATTATAGAAGATTAACCCGTCACTCAAAATTCGTACAAAAGCAGCCGCTTCGGTGGCTGGAACGACTAGGCCATCCTCTCGGCGTCAGCCTCGCCGTAGCTTTGCTCGTCTCGAGACGACCTACGTCACGATTGCGTTGGATGTCACGTGCTCTAAGCTGGGCCTTCTCCGAGCGCTTGCCAGAGTGGGCCGTTTATAACGAAAAATACAGCCACCAGGGTCAAAATACAAACGTGCGATTGTCATTTACGGATATTGTGGATCATATTCAACCTATTTTTGAACACGACGGTAATATTTCAAATTTCGTTGAAGTATCCCTTTAAGCGCGAGGTTAAATTTAGTGCAATAGAACGGTCTAGCACGCTTGCTTACTGGAAAAAAACCGAAGAAAAGTTGCTCCTTGATGACCTTCACCGACTATGCAGACTCGAAAATGACAACCCAGGCATGCTTTCAGAACAGATTAAGACAGTAAAAAGTAAAATTGCGGACTTAGAGGTGGAAAAGTATAAAGGAGCCATCGTGCGGGCCCGAGCCGCTAAATACATTCTAGGGGAGCAGCCCACCAAACGGGCATTAAGTGCCGAAGCTAAGCATGTAAAGGAAAAAAACATAGCCGAAATAGAATACGAAGGCTTACCAAGCAGTCAACCGGAGATTATAGAAAAAGCATTTATTGAATACTATAGTAATCTCTTCCAGCGACAGAAGCACGGCAGCGACGAATTTGAAAAATACCTAGTAGTGATGCCTCATCTCGAAGAAGAGATAACAGAAAAATTAGAAGAACCGATAAGCGTCGCACTCGCAGAGATCCAGAAGGCGATTGAAGAACTGGCAACAAAAAAAGCTCCGGGTCCTGACGGATTAACTGCGGCATTTTACAAAAAAATTTAAACATGATATTGCTGCTCGTCTGCATGACGTAATAACCGAGTCGAATGAGGCAGAAAAGTTACCGCCTTCCTTTCTAAATACCCATACTGTCCTTATTCCTAAAGTGGATGATGCACACAAATTAAGAAATGTTAAGAACTACAGACCCATTGCTTTAGGCAACGTCGACTATAAAGTATTAATGAAAGTTCTCGCCCGACGACTACAGAATGTTATTTGCGACATAGTAGGGGATCACCAGACCTGTAGTATCCGAGGTAGATCCATTTTAACGAACGTGCACATTGCGAGACGTGTATTAGAGTTGTGCGATGCTCAACTTGATCAGGTTGCCATCCTCCAGATTGATCTGGAGAAAGCGTTTGACCGAGTGCAACATACCGTCCTATATAAAGTTTTAGATCATGTACGAGTGGGAAAAGTCATAAGAAAGTTTGTACAAATGGCATATACGGGATGTACAACACAGATTATACTTAACGGGAAAGAAACGTCGAGAATTTCTGTGGACTCGTCAGTTAAACAGGGTTGCGCGCTATCACCTTTGTTATTTAGTATTTATTTAGAGCCCTTTTGCCGAACTATAATAAATAATACGAGTATTAGTGGGTTTTCGTTACAAAATGTAGAGGTCAAACTCCAGTCCTATGCCGATGATGTCGCTATTTTTTGTCAAGATAAAGATAGCATCACAGCAGCAGTCAGTGAAGTGAAGGCCTACTGCGAGCTTACGGGTTCAGCTGTCAATTGGCAAAAGTGCAGCGGCTTATGGCATGAAACATGGGCCACAAAGCCCGACGTTTTTGAAAACATAAATTTTACGTCGACACCTCCAAAGTACTTGGGCGTTCCTCTACAACAATATAAGAGACCGAACATATACTGGGCATCAGTAGAGCAGAAAACGCGCGAAGCAGCTGGCAAATGGAAAGGATGGGATATGTCCATTTTTACGCAAGCTACCGTTTGTAATATTTTTCTAATCGCTAAATTTTGGTATGTGCTTCAAGTGTTGGCGTGTGCTAGAGTGAATATTCAGAAATTACATCGTGTTTTTGCCGTTTTCATCTGGAAATCGGGATGGGAGAGAATGCGTCGCGACAATTTGTTTCGTCGCGTTAGTAAGGGAGGGTTATCGTTATCTCACGTGTTTGTTAGGCAGACTGTATCCCGTTTTATGTTTCTTAGAGAACAAACCAACCCTTTTCTTCGGACGGTAATTCAAATGACATTTGCAGATGAAATCCCTTTCTTTGTTGTTTCTTCATGTAGACCCGAGCAGATTAAACTCAGCAGTTTTTTTCGAGAAGTGGTTGAAGCGTGTCGTTTTTTGTCTGTACGTTTTTCTCTTCAATACTTGTCGACGGTGACACGCAAGCGCTTAACTCGTGACCTTATTGAAAGTGTTTTTCCTGAATTGTTGTATCGTTCCATGTTTCATGCAGGCCCAGAGCGTAATGTGTTATCTAGAGTTAAAAAGATGGCCATTGCCCCTTCTATTAAAACTTTTTTTTTTTCAGTTACACACCAATACACTCCCTGTCAAAACCTGGCTTGAGGGGAAAAAAATTTACGTACCGTGGGGCGTTGATTGTTTTTTTGTGCAAAAAGCCTGAAACTGTCGAACATGTTTTTCTCGACTGCTGGGACGCTTTCCTTTTCTGGGACGTCCTCCAGCGAACTATTAAAAAAGACTTGCCTTTAACCCCATACGGCATTAGGTTTCTTTCTGTGGAGAAACAAGTTGAGATCCCTCTCGATCTACTTATGCTCCTGGGCCTGCATGCCATATGGAGAAGTAGAATGGCAGTGAGGCATGCCGACGTTGATGCCCGACCAGTACGCATGTATTTCATAGAATCTATCTGCAGACTAAAATCTGTATACGCCACTTTGGTTTGTGCGCCTGATTGGGTGTCAATTCTAGACGTACTTGAGACCTTGAAAGAATTTTAAATTTTTCGACCGCGCATAAGTGATCTTCATGAAGTGAATTTAACAGTGTGATCCTTTTGTATTGCACATGTCCAAACCGGCAATAAAAAAAAAAAAAAAAAAAAAACCTTCAGTAGCTCAGTGGGAAGACGTCCGCTTCACACGCAGGGGGCACGGGTTCGATACCTGGTGTGTGGTGTACCTTTTTTTTTTTTGTCAAGCATTCTGCGCTCTTTACATTTCTTTTTTTACAATTATCCCAGAAAGAAAAATTTTTGTGGACGATCCTTCGCTGCACTAAATGGTATGGATGCCATTTTTGACACCTGCGAACTCAATGTATATCACTTTCCACAAAATGCAAGGAGCATATGAATCGGGTAGCGTCTGCTTTCCGAGCTTCGCGTAATGGTTCTACAGGAATTGCAGCCAGCCATTGATCCCGACCCGTTGATCTTTCGGAAACTTGTGCACTCTGGCATAACTCTGGCCACTTTCAGATGCAGCACATGTGAGGCAACTCTTCACGCAACATCTTGGGAGTATTCTTTTCGGAGCTGATCACGGGAATTCACCACGGCACTCGGGCACTCACTACTAATTGCTAATTAAATGTCCAAAACAACTCATCTTGAAATACAGAACAGCGAGCGGAACAAACATAACTGCAAAGGAATACCGGGAATACCACGGCGAGCGAACGCATTTCGTCTGCTACGGTGCTACGTGCGGAAAGAGGAGGGAAAAAAAAAAAAAAAACGCACGGTCGGGTGTAGCCACGTGACTTCCGCCACTCACGCTATCCTCTCCACTTTTCCGTTTCGGTTTCTGTTTCACGCAGTTGCGTTTTTTGGCTTTATTGAAAAAATATGTGACTCTGTAGCAAACTATTAATTGGGTAGTATCCAATGAATCGCCTGACAAAAAAGGAAAAAAAAAATTGGGGGGTGTCAGTGTCCCTTTAAAACCCCCGTCCTAGCCTCAAAAAGTAGGGAAGTACCCCGTAAATTATCAAAAACCTGTTCTTTTCTTATTTCCTGCTTATGTGACCTATAAATTGTTAAAGCTGATTTTCCTTGCATCCTCCCACTCCACATTTTCCTTTCGGCTTCTTTTACGCCCTTTTTTATCGTTGTGTTCCGCTCAGTCTCCTCCCTAGATGACAGATATTTAAATTTTAGTTTTCTCGTTCGGTTCGTCCATTTTGTATTCAAACTCTTCATGTACAAATACTTGTACACCTTCCTCGCTCATCATTTTCCCACTGATCTCCATTGTACTACAATAGAGATCAGTGGGTTTTCCAGTGACTCTAGGTTTTCCGCTTTTACGCTTCCTCCCTCGTAGTGTTTAAGCGGTTTCAGTTCATATCTGAAGAGGCCATCCCCCCCTACGTAAAAAAAGCACAGTGTTAAACAATCCTAGCTAAATTAAATATTTATGTTTTATTTACGTTTCGTAGTTGAAAACTAAACTCAGTTCTAAAAGTGGCGCACTGTTTGGCACTTTTACTATTTAGGTGGACAAACAAATTTATGCCAGAGCCGTATATTAGGAGAGTTTGGACAATAGGCGGAGCAAAGGCCGCCGCCAGCGCCGAATATTCCCCCACGCTTAGAGCGTAAACTAAATTTGTGACACAGCGTCGACCAATCAGGAGACCTCTACTCCATCTCACAAATGTCGACAGTGAAGACAAAGGCACAGGCGCGTGAGCCTAGCTCAGCGAAACGCTATTGTTTGTATGAGACCTCGTGCATAGGAGGCACTTTCCAAAGCCACGCGCTCGTGCCCATGCCTTTGTCTGCACTGCTAGAACAGCGTCCTGGTGGGGAAACGGCCCATAGAGGCCTACAGCAATGCCGTGACCGGATTGTGTACTCGTCTGCTTGCGGGTACCCCCGATTTGCGACAGATGGCGCTGCGGCGAGAAGAAAAAAAATCTCCGTCGGTTTAGCCGGTCGCCACCGGTCGCCCACCTGGAGTGAGAGTTCGCGGTGCTCCACATAGATGGCGCCACAAAAAAAGAGAAACCCGAAAGGGACACAATCCGGTCGCTCATTTGGCTCTCGTTTCCCCACCTGTCTATCTTACACCCTGGTCCTGAGACTGGCTGAAAGAAAGCAGTGCAAAGGGTGGGGTGCGCGAGCGTCTTGAGACGCGGAGTTCCGCTCGGCACGGCTCAAATTATACTTCGTTTCACTTTACCTGCGAGCGAAGCCAAAGCTAGAAGCGCGAGACCAGCGCTTTTTGCATTTCTCCCCAGCTCGCGCGCTCGAGCAAAGCCTGAACGCACGGAGCTTCCGTGCTCGCGCTTCCAGTTTTGCCTTCGCTCGCACATAAGGTGAAACGAAGTATAGTCGTGGCACAAATTTAGAGCACGCGACCACCGCTAGGGGCTGTTTCGCGGCCTGTGGTTGGCCCGAGATGCTCGCCTATTCAAACCAATGTATGGCCAAACTCTCTCCAGAACGGCTCTGACTCTCTCAATAAACGGCTCTGATTTATGCGATTTATGCGAATGATTTCTTTGAATTGGGCGGTGGCTTGCGTCACGTAGCCACTATTCCCAACTTTCAATTTGGTTTTTCCCATAGAGTTATTATAATGTACGCTAGAGGTTCAACTGGCGCTAGTGTGCTGCTGCAAATTGAAGCAGACAGCAACCAGTCCGAAATTGACTTCCGGTAATGCATTTCTATGGGAAAAAGCGAGCGCATTTTCTCTCCGAGCTCGATTGTAAGAGCAAATATCACGATTAATTCGAACGTACTAGGTAGCTTGGAACATTTCTCAGTCACGCAGATGCAATAATTGGTCAGTCACAGCGTTTTTATTTGAAATTTGTGGCATGAAAAACGGTGCTAAAACCGCTTCGTACGTGTATTTATGTGCACTGTTGGACACTGTTAGCGCGAACACGGCGTCGGCGCTTTCCAGCATGGGGGATACGTGCCAACCGAACGAATTACATGTGTAAAACCAAGAGAGACGGCAAGAACTACGCAGTAACACTGGTAATTCCTTGTGCATGCAGGCGATCAAAATAAATTGAAAGCCACGTAATATAGTCAGATTTGCAATAAATAAGTACTGCTTTATTCTTTCTGCTCGTGAATATGTGCGAAGATGCTTGTTTTGGGTTCAAATCATCACCAGCACACTCCAAATCTTTGCAAATAGAGAGAAGCAGAGAACAGGTACCTGATTAAAACTGCCCGACAGAGGAAATATTGAAAAGACACACCGCTTGTAGCCCACATACTTTATTTTTTTAACAGATCGTAAAGATGCACGACGGAGTCATTTTCATATAGTGACAGCAGAACGGGCATATTAGCAATATATAAGCGCCACCGGATTCTAGCGAACCTTGAACACACTCTACGTTCCTTTCGATCGTTAGTTTGCTTAGAATCGTCGCTTGTTTACATACCTACCATGGAACAGAAGTTTGGGCCTGAAATATAGCGAAGTTTAACATCGTTGAGTAGTAAAGAAAAATGCTGTAACTAAAGCAATTACACATTCACAATATCAATAAAGGTACATACTATCCGGTACAACTGAAATAACAAAATTTATTCGCGTTATTTTCCGGCGAAGAGACAGAATTCACGCGCGTTTTCCCATAGGAATGCACAGGAGCATCGCAAAAGTAGACTGGTTGCTGTCTGCTTCAATTTGCCTCCCGGAAGTCGCATAGACACTAGCGCCAGTTGAACCTCTAGCGTACATTATAGTAACTCTATGGTTTTTCCCCAAGCCAATATTCTTAACATTGAAATTTTTTTTTTCACTCCGTCACTCTCTAACTAAGCGAAAATAAAACATTGTTATTTATTTTCTTGTTTAATTTACCAATTGGATAATATCTGTGTATTTCAACATCGAACAAAAAGCGCCAGTGTTCCGTTTCGAGCTTAGCAAAGAAAAGTCGCAAACGGCCATGCCCAACTTATTATTTTTTTTTTTTATCACTTTCGACCAATGAAATTTTGTCAATGTCTTCAGCTCGGCACAGCCAGAAGTCTCTATGGGCGCAGGGCAAGAAATAGTTTGGGACATCCTATTTAAGTTCGCTTAGTAATACACAATGGTGTGGAGCGTCTGCTTGTTTAAAAAAATACAAATGCCCCACGAAGCCTTTTTTGTTTCCGTAACTCTTTCGAGCTAGACCTCCCGACCGCTTCTGCCGCTTCCTCCGAGGTTCCCAAGTGCGCATGTCAACAGAACGCCATCTTTAAAGTGAGTTCTTCGCAAGGGCGTCTTTTTGGTCGAGATCGAGGCTCAAACGTCGAGCGCTCGCTAGGAAAAAGAAAACACGCGTGCATTGTAAGTAAGCCCCGATCGTCGCAGCACGATTTCGAGTGTCGATCGCGCCACTTCCCTAGTTTGATTCACATCCGGCGGTTGAATGCCCCGTCTAGGCTTAAAATGCGCTAGGGCGGGCTTGGGGCGAAGCTTTTTCTCCGTGCTCGGCTCGGAAAGCTGTGCCTGTGCGATCGGCGTGCATTCCTCTCACTGCAGAAATCGTAATCGTTCTTGTTTCCGTCCTTACGTCGGGTAGATCGCGCCAGAGTCGTCCGATCTCGCGGAGAAAATGGGTTCTGTTGGGCCGAGCCTCTCGGCAGTCTGCCGAAACAATCGCGAATTCCGTCCCATTCCTTCGGATCTGGCAATGCGGGCGATGTGTTCCGCGTATTTTCTGACTCAGTTATTTAAAAAAAAAAATCGAAATTCCGAGCAGGATGCGTCGGCGAGAGTCCGATCCATCGCGTAAAGTTCTTTGACGGACTGTGTGTATTGAGGTGCCTTTGTAAGTGCTAATTGCTCACGCGTTCGCCTCCAAACTTCTATTTCTGCTCGTTTAGTTGGTGCTTTGGAGGCGAGGCGATTGCGTAGTCCGTCGGTTTTGCTCGCGAACACCCGACATATTTGCCTCCGTGATCGCCTTTGTTCTTTCATAAGACCAGTTATTGCTTTGCGCTTTGTAGCGACGCCTTCGGATCCTCGTCTCGGTGAAGGCAACTGAGGTTGGAGATCGTTAACCGATTGCGCGAGAAATTCGTCCTATCGGTATGAGGTCCCGTCAACATTTCTATCTTGTGTGTCACGTTTCGTGGACGGGCGTGTATTTCTTGCGAGGTGGTCGTAGGCATGTATCGCAGTGAAGCGTGAAGCAAAGTTTTCTCTCAAATGACGTCCTCTTTTTTTTTCTCTCTCTTTTTTTGCTTGTTATCTGTCTACAAAATATCTTTTAGCGATTGTCCTAGCAGATGTTCTTAGAAATATACCTTTGTATTTCGTGGGTTTGTAGGGCTCAATCAACCGTCTGCCTGAATCTGACAGTTCCCTGACTGCCAAATTAGCATCGTAGTTTTTGTCTCTCGCATCTTTTAAATTACTCCGATCGCGAAGATATGTTTAGTTTATTTAGGAAAAAGGTCGACTTGCTAACCCCTTCAGTCATTCATTTTCCAGAAGTGAAAAGTGTCCGTATGAGTTGTGTTCATTAACCTGATTTATTGCAACCTCCATTACAACTTCCAATTACAATAGCTGTTTCATTCTATGGACTAGGTGTTTGTTGGTGACCATAAGCGTAGGATTGTTTTATCTCACCGGTAATGGTGCTCTGTGCCGCACTGAAAAGAATTATAAAGCTCTTTTTCTTCTCTCCTTGGTTTCCCTTGAAGGAGGTCACAGAAGTTGTGGAATTTGTTTAAAAGTAGAAATGACAGATGTGTGTTTATGAAATTTAACAACCACTTTTGAATGGTCATTTTACGTAAAAAGTTTAAGCTACTTTTTGTGCATTCCATCTGTAAAATAATGTATCTCCCAAATTTGTTAGGAAGTGTCTGGCCCTACCAAAGCGTAACCGCCAGAGAATTTCAATAAACGTTCGTTCCACTCTACTTCATTAGGAAGTGTGAGGAATCGGATGAAAATGAGGGTTGAGTAAATTCAGGTTGGTGGTCGAGTGGTTACTGAGATGTCGTTTCTTTCACCCTGTCTTATGTTTCAGCTTCCCCTTCTGCATTGCTTCAAATATGCTGAGTGATGTAACGTAAGTAACATCTTTGGACATTTTCTATATGCATTCTTTTGACGTGTACACGAGAGCCACCTATGTGTGAAGAACGTATCGTAGCAAAAATATCCTTATTGTCAAAATCTAAGTTAGCCCCAGCTATTACAGAATGGGAAGGGCAATGTTCACCTGGGTTCCAAAGGCTGGAAGTGGCTGGAATGTTAGTGATCTGTTGCTTTTGTAGGCTATTGTGTAATTATTGTAAAGTACCGAGCAAGTGCCCACTCAAAATTTGAAGATAATCCCCAAAAAGTGGGGGGTGGGTGCTTGTTAGGTTATCAGTTTTGCATGTATTTGTACTGTGCATATTTTTTCATGCTTGGTATTTTACGGTATAATGTAAGTAGAATGCCGAGCCCGGATATAGTTCTTTGACTTGACAAAATAGTAAAGTTTGTTTATTTTTGGCATCTGGTTATCAGCTAATCTTATCAAGCACCTTTCAACTGGCAGTGTTGTATTCAGTTATCTTTGTTTGGTGACATGCAAGTCACAAGACTGGAAATGTGACAGGTACAGCGATGCAAAGAGTGCATAGGCCCTTTTCGAAGGTGACCCCTTCATATTTTAAAAGCTCTGCTTAGCTAAGTTGCAGAACCCAGACAGCAGTTTTGTAGAAGATGGTAGTGAACAGGGAATTGATTAGACCTGATGTTTACCGACACATCAACAAGATAATCAAGGAAACAAGCCCAGGAGCAGGAAGGCTCACCCTGGGATTGTTAACTCTTTGCATGACCATACTCTGGGCGCTGCGAATGACCCCGTGGGGGCTCTTTTCCAGGCTCTGGCAGAAAATAGAGTTCATACAATAAGTGTAGAGGAAGAGGTCTGCCATCTTCCATGCACTTGGGCCACTTCAAAATGGCAGAGCATAGATGCAGACGTTGGTAGTCCCAGGTGCCCTGTTTGCTAGCTAGTCTTCAATAAACACAAGAAAGAAATAAAATAGCATCACTAGCAAGGTTGGTGCCTAGTTCTTTTTAGCTTTATCTTGTTAAAAAAAACACCGGCATCTTGCACAGTTTAAGAAAAAGCTGAAGTTAACTCGCCGTAGCGTAACTTCTAAGACATTGCGGCAAAACAAATGTCTTTAACCTACCGTAGAATACCGAGCATCTGCCCATTCCACACTAAGCAGCCATTCCCAAATTTGTAAGATCTGAGAAAATATGCACACTACATTTATATGTAAAATTGATGACCGGTCAAGTGCCCATTTCCCATTTCTTTGCGATAATCTCGAAATGTTGAGTGGGTGCTTGCCAGGTATTTCACGGTATATGGCGAGCAAGTGTTCTAAAATGCGTCTTCGGTGCACCGAAATTCAAGGAGTGGTACGCTGATTAAAGGGCAACGTAGAGTGTGCGATGAAATTGGATTGGGTCGGTAAGGGAAACAAAAAAAGTATGTGGGCGCATTTAGCGAGTAAACAAATGCACAAGGTGTGCAAAGAGCAGACATACTTGCACGCCGTATAGTCTGCTTTTTTTTTATTATGTTTTGGGACCACCAACGTCAGTGCCTATGGTTTTCTGTGCCCCCTTCTCCTCTTTTAACCCCTGCGGCGGAGCATCTTACGAGATGCCCTTTCTTTTCCTCGCGACCCGTGCAGTGCGCCAGGCGCATGGGGGTTCCCTCAGGGGGCCGGGAGAGGGGGCCGCTAGTGTCTCGGCAGCCCCCGAGGTAGCGGGGCAGGTCCCCGCCGGGGGGCGCAGCGCCGGCGAGATGCCGTCCTTCACGCGGCTGGGGAACCTCAAGGACCCCGAGCTGGCCGAGCTCTTTGACCGCGAGGACCCCGAAAAGATCTTCGTCGACCTCCGAGAGATCGGCCATGGAAGCTTCGGGGCCGTCTACTACGTGAGTGCTCCTCCCTTTCCCCTCTCTCTCCGTTGGGTGAATGCTTTTCATTTCCACGTTGTCCCGTGACGGGCTCTCTCTCCAGGGTGCCTCCATGCCAGCGTCGCATCCAGGGTGGAGACACCCACGCTGGGTCAATCTTTCGGCCGGGCTCGTCGTCATCTTGGGTCAATGTTTATCAAATTACCCCCAAAAATGCTGCTTTTTTCCTCAAGAACTGCATCGAGGCACTGCAAAGCGGCGGCATCTAATATGGCCCATCGTATTGACCTCTTCACGTTGGTTAATATGTGCCTCCACCCCAGAAGGGGCGCTGGTTTCGAGACACCCGAACCTCCTCCAAAGTTTAGTGCCATCTGGTGGCCAAGATAGAAGTTTACTTCTCACCGTACTAATGGCAGTGATAAGAACGTCAATGTGGGAGGCATGGTCGCTTTCGCGAGTCAATGTCGGAGACGAAAATCTGTTCTTCACAGAGCATGTGCTTCCCTGTCGTTCTCAGTTTCGACGGCGACAAAAATAGAATTGGTTTAGGCGGAGCGCTCACCTCTGAAGCTTGTTGCGTGCCAACAGCTTGATGAAACCACCCAAGGTCGAACCGAATGCTTGAGCAGCCCTCGTATTATTAAATTTGTGTATATCATTTTCCTTTTTACGCTAGGTCCGATCACAGTCGTCACTACGATTTGATGTAGCCGGTCAAGCTGCGCCAACAGTGCGTCGTCGTGGCACTCGTCTTTGTGCGTTTGCTGCCCCTGGCCAGACCAGTGGTGCGCAGAAAAAGCTGGTGACAGCAGACGAACAAAGACAACGACCACTGTGACAATGCACTTTTGGCACCAGCTAATTGGCTTCACCAAATCCTAGCGTCGGCCGCGGCAAAGTGAAACGTAGTATGGTGTCTCGAATGTACAGACCTCGCATGACCTGCTTAATCATTTCTTGAACATCTACTAACTTCTTCCCCCATCAGTCACCGGAGGGCCATTATGAGTACAGCACGGATGCCGTGCCTCAGATGACGGTAGTGTTCAAGGAGGCCCAACTGAATTTCGGAGGGGGTCTGTTGCATAGAGAAAGTCTAGACTGGTGAAGCGGGACGGATATGAGCCAACATTTCGGTGTACTCTGTGCTCCTCTTTGGTCGTACCTTTCGTGAGATTTTGCTACATGCCCAGAAATAGTGCGGACACGCCCACCCGAGATTGCGAGAGGATTATCGTGGATATTTTTTAGTAAGTTGCTCCTAGATTTGGAATGTGCACGCCAGCCAGTTATGAAGCTTACAAAGAAAGTGAAAGTTTGCATTCGCACCAGTGTGGTCGTCGTTTTTGCATTCTGTGTAGCAGCTTGCAATTTTATTTCTGCTCCTCCCCTTTGAGTGTGGTTTCAAAATCAAGAAGAAAAACACCAAACAAAAATGTGACTTTTTTTTTTTTTTTTAATAGGATGTTGCATTTTTACCAATTTACACACTTGGTGACTGAGCTTCTGTGAAGGTGGAGACCAAAATTTGTTGCACATTCTGCTTATTCTTATTCATGTCCATCAAAAGCATGAAGAGTCTCTGCAGGAGAATCATGTTGCATAAAATAGAGGATTCTATAAAAAGAGGTAGTACGTTGAAACAGTAGAAGAAAAATGAATAATTATGCTAAAAACATTTGTCGGGGTTAACCGTCATTGGGCGATGGGTTCCCCACACTGCTTCATATAAAGTATAGCCGTGGTATGAATACTTTATATTTTAAACTTTGTAAATGCTTCTTTAAATCTCTTTCTCTTGCCTCATTCAAAAAGAAAACTGTCGGAAGGCGCAAGTTTGTGCAAGCTTAATTGTAACCAGAGGAAAGCTAAAAAAATGGAAAGCAAAGTGGCTCGTATTCAGCCGTCTCGACGTGTGCTCCAAATTAGACGCCGTTTTTTTGTTGTTAAATTTGATTGTACGTAGTTACCCAGTTCTTGCTGCAGTGTGCTTTCTGCAGCCTATTCTTGTTGTTGCAGTCCGTTAACCGTAGCGTTGTCTGTCTGCAGGCCCGTAACCTCACGTCCAAAGAAGTTGTGGCCATAAAGAAAATGTCCTTTACGGGCAAGCAGTCAACAGAGGTGAGGCTCGTTGTACGGCCCTGTCGGTGTGGGGAGTGTGACCGGTTCGCCTCTCTCCCCCTCCCAGAAATGGCAAGACATTGTCAAAGAAGTGAAGTTCCTGCGTCAGTTGAAGCACAAGAACACCATAGACTACAAGGGCTGTTACCTTAAGGAGCACACTGCCTGGGTGAGTTGGGGCCCGCTTGTTTGGAAAGGGAAGGCACCTCGCTGGACCTCTCGCTCCCCGCGGTCTTTTGTTGTTGCCGAGTCGTGGCACAATTTTAAAGAGGCCATACGGACAGGCTGAGGCTGCCGAGAAATTACGTTGCCGGTACCAAACTGCACGGCGCGGGCTGGATGTCGCAACGTGGCGGCACGACTCTACAGCGTGTTGTACATTTCGTTAATACGGGTGAGATGGAGACTTTGTGGCTCCGACTCGGTAACAGAGCCGAGTTCTTTATTGTTTGCAAAAGATGTAATTTTGTTTGCATCGACCGTTTATGTTAGGTATTTGACGCGGTGGGTGTAGCTTTTCGATAGCTCCGAGAAAAGATTGATAAAAATGGAGGGTGAGGGCCAAGCACAAAGAATTTCTTTGGAGGTTGGCAAATATTGTGCTCACCGATTACCTTGCAACGCCGTGGAAGCTATTGGCGATCTCTAGCATATATACTTTTAAACCCGCTTCCACCAGTGCTTGTGGTGGAAGTGGAAGCAGGTCCGTCACCTATCACGTGGGTGACAAACCCGCTTTTGTCACTCACTCTTGTTCGTAACTCGGTTTAAAGATTTCTTCGGATTGCATGAGTGCAAATATGCTGCTGGAGAGCTCCTGCGGTGTGTGATGCTCTGATTACATTCTGTGACCTTGGGATGTGGTGTTTTGTGTCCTTGCACGGTGGGTCTTGGGCATTAATAACGCTTTGTGTCTGAATTGCACACCTCGTCAAATGGATGGTTAACACCCCTCACTGTGCTGACCTTGCACTAGCAGCTCGTTGGTTTGGTATTACGGCAGGTGGGAACCTTGACACAGCATAAGCAAAAGCATTTGCTACGGAGTAGTCTGGTTTTGGGTGGGGCCGCGAGCCCAACAAAGAAAGGAGGCATAGGTAAAAGTACTTTGGGGTTCTTCAGCTTTTCGACTTGAAGGAACCCATATCTGCCTTGGACGGCAGCTGAGACAACTGTCCCGGTCTCAACATTGACGAAATAAAGCGGCACAGAAGCATACGGGCCTTGTAAGCAATAAATGTATGGGAAGTGTTTGGCTCCTAGTTGCACATCGATGGGGGGCCCGGACATGCTAAAATAGTACTTAACCCCTTATCTGGGTAGCGCACCTTTCGACGTGTCTTTATTTTGACCTTGAAATGACGAGCGACACTTATTTTGGACGGAGAAAGCGCGTCGTAAAACGCATGCTGATTTTTTATTGAGGTTTTAGGCGCTGCCATCTATCAAACACGACACGAAACATGTTTAGGTTCATTTGTGTTCGCTGGCTGGCGAAATGATATAATTGCTTTGTCAGGAAATATGTCTTCCTTTTCCCGTTCTGGATCGTGGATGCTCGGAAGCGTCGAAAAGCTTTAAGAGGCTTGGAGATCACGACGCTGCTTCAGCAAAGAAAGGACGATTTCTTGGAAACGAGTAGGCCTCATTCACACAGCCGGCGCCTCTCCCATCCCGGCACCGTCACGGGAGCACGCCGGGGCGGGGACGTGACGGCAGGGTGTCCGAACAGGCCGCGCGAGCAAAGCGACGGAGGCCGCGACGGCAGGATTGGATCGGATCGGATTGCTTATTTATTGAACTTAAATTACAAAATAAAGAGATGATTGTGCCTGAACATTATTGCGCACGCTTCTTTTTTTGTAAACTAAGGATTTGCGTCTGCTATTAGCAATTCCCGCCGAAAAGGAACAAGAAAAACAACACAACAAGCGTTGGCTCACTGTTGGCAACCGAACGATAAAAAATCTTCCAAACTTAGCGAAACTTTTCTATTTTGTGATTGGTCGGTTTTCGATGGAGGCGGGACTCCGTCATCCGCCGGGACGCCGGGATGCCGGTGCCGTAGAGCAGCTCCCTACGTCGCCCGGCACCCGGCGGGGCACAGCTTTCCGTCGAAAACCCTCTCCCCTGACGGGAACGCCCCTCGCGACGGTGACGGGATGGGAGAGACGACGGCTGTGTGAATGAGGCCGTATGTGCTCAGTGACAGCCAAACCCCAGATATATTTATGAGTCAAGCCTGGCATTATGTGTTTTTTTTTTTTTTTTCCAAAATTCATTTATGAAATGCTCGTCTACACAACCTACCGTACGAAGTCGAACATGTAGAAGCGAACAGCGTCTCCCTTTCTCTGTACTTTAGTGCAACGAGATGCTACATGTTTTTCCTTCGCATTAAATAAACCAATGCGAATGTTTTGTGCGAAAATAATGATCTTTTTTTTTATTTCTGAATGACAAAAAAAAAATTTCTAAGGTGTGATTGTGCACCCAAAAAACACTCCCCGCTTAAGGGGTCGAACTGAAAAAACGTAGAGGCAGGGACGGCCGAGAAAGAAAAAAAGCTCTGGGAACCCATTTGGGGAACTACTAGGTTCCCAGGAACCCCTGATGTTAACAATTGTATTCCCCTCTTTCTCACGCAGCTGGTCATGGAGTACTGTTTGGGGTCGGCATCCGACATCATTGAAGGTGAGTCTTCCCTCCCCGGTTGCCCCGTGGAGCGTCCTTGAGCCCATGGCTGGCCGCAGTGCACAAGAAACCCCTGCGTGAGGACGAGATCTCGGCCATCTGCAAGGACGGGCTGCAGGGCCTGGAGTACCTGCACTCCCTGGGGAGGATCCACAGGGACGTCAAGGCTGGCAACATCCTGCTCACGGAGAATGGCACCGTCAAGCTGGGTGCGTTGCCCCCCCCCCCCCCCCCCCCCCCTCCCCTCCCTCGTTGTCCGCCGTGTCTGGTCAACGGGGTGCTTTTTTGAGGCAGAGTGATGCCTTCTTAGCTCGTTGAAGCGTTGGCATCGCCGATGCTCGGAAAAGGCCGTATTGTAGGCCGACATTTACGAGGGGCGTAAGCAAACTGGGCGAAACTAAGGAGTGGGCTAACTTTCGGTGTACATTCAAGAAAAGTTGTAAGAAAGCTAGTTTTAGATCATGTTTTCCTGTCAATCTTATCGCGGCGAGGGACAATTAAGTGACTTTGACTGTACATCCCAGTCACCAGTGTTCGCTTATATGCCGCCATTGCTAACTACCCGCATTTACGCTGATGTCATCGTTGATCCAAACTCTACGGTTATTAGGAGATGGCTATCTTTCGTTGTTTAAAGGAAAATAGCAGATCAAGCCAACAATGGGTGTGGGTTATCTTTCGGGGGTGGGGCCTTTGTTCCCCTTCTCCAGGGATTATTTTCGTCATTTGTGACATCATTTTCTCGCTAAATCTAGCGGGGAAAGTAAACAGCCAGAAATGTACCTCAAACTTGTCCCGAAGATCCCAAGAAAGCTAATCGCTTGAAAAAAAACCTGCCACTGGTTCCTTGACGCCTGCACCGTCGGTGTTTCAGCGGACTTTGGGTCGGCGTCGATGATCTGCCCGGCCAACTCGTTTGTGGGCACCCCTTACTGGATGGCCCCCGAGGTGATCCTGGCCATGGACGAGGGCCAGTACGACGGCAAGGTGGACGTCTGGTCCCTGGGCATTACCTGCATCGAGCTGGGTGAGTGGCCTTGGCACATGACCGCGGGGCACTCGTCTTCTACACGGCCCATCGTAGTGTCTTGGGACCGAGAAAGTCAGATCGATAGACCCCTTCAGAAAATCCCATCTTAGCAAACCCACCTTGCAAAAGGGAGGGTCGTTCAGATGTCTACTGGGATCGATTCATACTCACCATGCGTCCTGGAAGCGGCGCGATCCCTTCTCTCTTACCATTACAAGTTCAGAACAACAAGAAAACGAAGCAAACGAGATGGCAGAATCAATATGTCGATATGTGCCCTGTTCTGATATCGTCGTGCCTTCTTTGCGTTATAAAATAGCAGAATGCTGATCCCACATGAGCTGCTTCTTCTCTTCTTGAGTGTCTCTTTGGGCACCATGTATCAAATGGCCACTATGCATCAAGAAGATGAGAAGGGGGAGGGGGGCCTCCATATTTTTGGGGAGGTCTGTTTCCGGAGTTGTGTTGGGAGATGCTGGGAATCCAAACCAAAGACCAAAGCAGTTAAAACTTGGCATTGCTGCTCTTGAAGTGATGGAACAGCTGCGCCAAAAGGGAGCTGTTCTCGAAAGGGAAACTGAAAATGTCTAGCACCTGGCATTCTTGGCAATGCCACTGAAAATTAAGAAAGTACAGTTGTTGTTTATTTCGGGTGCCTAAGTACTATGTGCAAAGAGTAGGGCTGCGTGAATATTTGTATTATCAAATAGTAGTTTCAAATAATAAGCTATTTGATATTCGCTTCAAAATGAACTGCGATATTTGTGCTTATCAAAGTGTTGATCGCGGCGGGTTAACCCTTTGAGTGTGCTTCTCCTCAAGCACCGGTGCACTGCAGAGAAGCAATACCCGCAGAGCTGACACCGCAATCAAATACGATATAGCTTCGCTTATACTGGAAACTCCTCCGAAAACCTATGGGAGCGGCGGCGAACGTGACAGTGGTGCCTCTAGCGGACTCGGAGTCTACGGAAGCAGACGACGCAATGGGAAAGTATAGGCTCTGCGACGTCCTCGAGCTTTGCGAGCTCCGTTTCTTCACCCCAACAGCTCAAACAATTCATTACGGTCAGTCCGTTTGCAAAGCGGAATCCACTTATCGCAACTGCAACAACAAACAAATAACAATGCACGCATAAACAAAGACAGAGCAGTTTATTTAGAGGTCTCAAACGCCACTCAGGGGGATCACACACGTTTGAAGCGCATCTGGGAAGCGGAAACAAGGCATTTAGCTACTCGAACTAGGTCGTAGAAAGTTACTGTTTATCCATTACAAACTGCGTTGTCAGAATTTCTTACCTGAATAGGTGATTATTAAAACGTGCTCAAACAATATGTTAAAATTAACAGAGCAAGCGCACCAGCCTCTGCAGCATTACAAAAACAAAAAGTAACGAGAAAAATGACCGTGCAAACACTTTCCGAACTTTGCAGAAAGGATGGGGCCTCCATCCCTGACGAAAATAAAAAGAAATGGGGAACAGCCGCGAACAACGGCGAATGAAACAAAGAAGTTAGCAGACGATACAAAGATACAAATCACCCAGCAAAGGCCTCTTTCAACGACGACGATTGCACGGGGCGTCGGTAGGAGCATTGAAAATTAGCAGGTGGTGCTCGCCGTTGGTGTTAACTCCACAACAAACAAAGCGGAAGCAACACAACGAAACTATATAAAAAAGAAAGAGCTTCACTTCTTTTTTTCTTTTTTAGCTGCACATTACACATTTGTTTGCTTTCGCGGCGTTGGTAGGAACTAAGAAGAAAAGAGAGGAAAGGAATAACGTAGTCCAGCTCACACTGCCTGGTAAATAAGAGTCGAATACTGCAATTTTCTTCATGCTAGCAGTGTGTGACCTGTTTTTGCTTTCGCATTTCTTTTCTTAGTGACCTTGGCAGCTTGTTTGTTTGCTTTGGTGCAGCAGTTCAAAAGTACATTCCAGTAGTTGTTGGCGTACATGTCCAGGCAGTCTTGGCACACCGTGCCTTTGTTTTGAGTGTCGATCAGCGGCCTCAAGTGTGTTTTCAGCTGAACTCTTGTTTGGTGAAATATTCGTCTGTGGAGGCGTCAGTGGCGATTTTGAAGCCAGACTTGGATAGATCTTCCAGTTTAATTTGAAGTAACTTAATTACTCACGTTTTTTCGTTCTTCGGGAAGTGGAAGAAGCATTCTTCACCACATCACAAAAACTTGTTTTTGCAGTGGAGATGGCAGGCACATGGCATGCCTGCCATCTCCAAGTATGCGCTGGTGTATGCCCGAAGGCGGCCGGTTGATCAACCAACGATGACCCATAGCAGACGTACGTTACCGCATACTCAAATAAAATATGATTAGAAATGTATAACGAGCTTGCACTTCTTAATATATTTATTAAGTACCAAAAAGTACATATGAAGATTTCGAATCAAAAACTCAATCGAAGGCAAACATAGGAGGTTATCACAGACGACAGTGGAAAAAACAACAACAACAACAAAGTCGCAGACGGCCCTCCAATCGTCCGGGCATAGCGTAGCAGACGAACCAGTGGTAGGAAGCGACGAAGCTAAGGAAAGAAAGTAAAACCTAAGCCAAACAAGGCAAAGCAAAATACGCGATGGTTCAAACGTCAACTAAGCACAAGAAAGAAAAAAATCAAACAAAAAGCATAAACGCAGGAGAAAGAAAGACCGCGGCGGCGTAGCGTCGTCTCAAACATAAAAAGAAAGTAGACTTTGAAAAATGGAAGAAGGTGCACGACCGCATCGGGTGTTCTTTTTTGTAACTCCGCTTTTATTAGCTTCAGTACTAGCGTCAGATTTGCATGTGCACAATCGTCTTTTTCCAGAGCATACTGACATCGCAGTAACGTATGTGGTTCGAAATTGCCTTTTGCTTCTTCATCCGGAGACGATCGGGATTAGCCAGCTCGCCTATTCGACGAAACGCTTTTAAGCAATACATTCATGTGAAATTGAAATTGCAACAACAAAACGAATTGATCGATATGAACAGTAAAATTGAAACGTAGCAAAGTTGCAAAACTTTTTTTCCATTGCCCTTTTCAAAGAAACAGGGCGAAGGTACATTTGTGTTTTGCCTGGCTTGCGTAAGTTCTGACAGAGTGTTTTCTTCAGGAGAGCTCGAAAATTGCACCCTACAAGCTGTAACATCTTTCCCACGCGAAGAAAATGTCCTTGAGTCATGAGGTGGAACCTACTTTTTAACATTCAAAGCAGCGAATACCCGTGACAATTTTTTTCCATTGGTCACCTCACACGGAGATAGGCAAAACCAATGCATTCTGGAAAATTCGTCTGCTAGCAGAGACTCCGAGCTCACCAGGGGCGCTGCGATCACTTTTCGCCCGCGATCCACGGGAGTTGCCAGTATCGGCTTACATGGTATTTGCCGCGATCTCGCTGCTCGCTTCGCCGCAGCGCCACCACGTGCTTAGGTGAAAAACAGACCTTGAAAGTGGTATGGCACAGCGCACGCCTGGTGTAATAAAAAAAAAAGGGGGGGGGGGGGGGGGGAAACGTGATATTTAATATTAACATTGCAGTAAAATTTTCAAAATTTAACTGTGGCTATTATGCAAGGGAGTGTTAGGCAGCGATGTTCTAACTACCTGTGTTCATTATTTGTGCTTGTATTTTGTTTTCTTTGTTTTTTGAATTCAGAATTGCAGAAAATATTTCTATAGAGCAAGAAGATTTATAAACCCCCTCAATTAGGTATGTTTGGGCTCCTTTGTAGGTTTGATTTTATGTCAAATCTGTCATTTACTTGCCATCTCAATACTATAGGTATTGGACTGTCTGAGGTCACAGTTTATAAATTGTGGAGACTCAAGAACAGGCAACCGTTTCGCTGGTGTCCACAACCGTTCTAACCCGCGCTCGTCCTGAGCGCGCGCTAGCTTCACCCCCTCACGAGCCATCTTTATTCTCTTCCTTTTTAAATCCCCACAAAATATAGTTAGATTAAATTTAACAGAGCTCATAAATGGGCAGTTAGAAGCTTGGGAACAACCTTCCCGACTTCAGCTGAATTTTCGTTTGAGCAGTGTGTAACAGTAGGGAAAGCCGTGGAGAAAGGCGCAGCAACTACTCAATATTCGATTAAAAAAGATTCGGCCAAAACCACTATTCACTTTGAATTTGCTTCGACCCCAAAATCCATTATTTGCCCATGCCTAACGTAGAGTTACCGGTTTTTGTGCAAACGGTGCTCACGTCGATCGCAATGAATAGCTAGCGCTACTCGTGATCGATTAGAGTAGCTATGTGCTCCACTTAGCTGCTCTGTGAACGGTAGCAGGTTGAATACGAGCGAGGGCAGGGTGAGACACATTCAACACAAAAGTGTCCGTTTGATGTCGAACTCGCAACCGTTACGTCACCTTGATACAAACCCTACAAAGTAGCCCAAAACATCTTTTTTACATCACGCACAGACCGAAGACGCCATCGGTGCTCCTAATAGGTTAATTGAGACATCTGCCAAATTACCAACATATGATTGTTCAATGAATAACTAAATATCTGTAGTGGCCAGATCCCCTGTAGGTATGACATTTTAAATAGTCTCCCAACACTCGAACAACTGCAGTTTTTTCCACAGGCTAACTTTCAAAGAGATTGTATAAAATTTTCTGACATAAAAGCTCAAAATTGTGTGCTCCAAAAGTGGGAAGCTCTGCTCCAAAACCCGTTGTTCCCTGCTGCAAGAGCTGCTCCAAATCACTACTCGTCAGTTCCACGACTGCTCATGTTGTACAGAGAATGTCTCACACTAGTTCAGAACGGGCTTTGCTAAAGCCACGGGAGAGTTTTGGTCGCCTAAAGCGGCCAAATATCTCGTAGGGGATACTGTCTGACTTGTCAGCTGATCTTTCTTTATACCTATTAAAGAGGAGGTTTTTTTTATATAATATCGAAGAGCATGTTCAGGAAAGAAGCGCGGAACGCCCTCGCTTAGTGGAACTGTTTCATTTCCGACGAGGACAGCGCATTTCTTTTGGCTTTTCTCGAATTGCTGACTAGGGGTGTCGTTACAGCTTATTCCCTGTTCTTGTTTCAGGTGAGCGCAAGCCTCCCTACTTCAACATGAACGCCATGAGTGCCTTGTACCACATCGCCCAGAACGACTCACCCGTGCTCGGCGGAGGAGAATGGTGAGCCCAGTTCCCGCCTGCATTTGGGGTCTCGGCATTGGTGCACTTAGTTTTTTTTGCTTTATCATTGTTGTCATTAAGACCCAGAACGTAAATTCAAACGTTGATGTACCGTTAAAATGCCTTCATAGTAAATACCTCTTCTTGAAAGTTCAGTCTTTGCCCATTTCCCACAATTTGCACTACTATTATAAGTAGGGTTTCGTGGTTTTGGATAAATCCGAGAAACTACAGAAGCACTCGTCGGTAAAATTTTAGTCAATTCGGATTAGGGTCCCGTGCAAAAAAAAACAAGAAAGACTATTCTACAGTTGAGTTTGGTCAGAGCACAGGGTCGATGGTCCTAAGAAAATGCCACCCCTCTTCCTTTCAAATCTCAGATCATTGACAAGAAGGGTTTTTAGATGCGGAGCATCTCTTGCTCGGGTCTATGTCCCGCGGCGTCGTAGTCCGCACTCACACTACGCATGCGCAACTCTCCTCCTTCCCTCTCTCCAACAGCTGCGCGTTACTCTCTCCGCTCTCTCTCTCTACCAGCTGCGTGCACTTCGCGTGCGTTCGCTTCTACTCACATTGCGCGCGCATGCGCAACTCTCCTCCTCTAGTCTCCTCTCCTTCAAGTGTGAATACAGTAAAACCTCGTTAATTCGGATCTCATGGGACCGGCAAAAATGTCCGAATTATCCGAAAGTCGAAATATCGAAAGGACAAAGAAAACTGCGCGATAGCGTTTCCCTGTGACATACCTTTATTTTGAGAAGAAATGTATTATTACCACCTGCTTTCTGGACGACACTTGGGCGGACACGGCAACTTTTCTTAGCGCGGTCGAGTGCTCCATCGCACTCGCACAGTCGGAGCTACGCATCCCGCGCGCTGACGAGTTAGCACAGCAAGGCCTCTTCTGGTTTCGGGTGCACCACCGCCCACGGCCGCTTTCTTTTCGCGTTGAACTTCTCGCTCTCGAAAGCCCGTAGGATATCGGCCTCAATTTTCACGTACGTGGCCAAACTGCTTCTCTTGACGTCGTAACTTCCAATCACTTGTAGAGAGACGCCGACCTTCAAGGCCCTTAGTATTTCCACTTTCGTCGCTAAATTCTTAGCCTAGTACAGCTGCAACGGAAAACGAGTAGCACAACTGACCAATAATCGGAGCGGCAAAATCGCGAAACCCGGCACTATTTTTCCCGAGCGCCCGACACCGAGAGTGCCAGTCACGTTGCATTTTACAACGCGGGGTGGCCGGTTAAAATGGCGGGCTTTAGGATCCCCGCGTTGAGGCCTGAAACGTGACTGTCACTCTCGCTATCGGCGCGCTCGGGAACAATAGCCCCGCGCGTCGCGATCTCGCCATTGCGGTCGTCGGTCACTTGTGCTACCCTTTTTCCGTTGCAGCTATGCTTCTGCCGCTTCCATGCCAGGACAGTAGCGGGTAGCGCGCTGAAGCACGGCAATCCTGAGCAAAACTGGTGCGAAACACGGAGAACGGGAAGAGCGGAGAACCATGGGAAAACCGGAAAACCACGTGTGCACCTCGGATGGAGCGGTCATACGATTTGGAATGGATGGTAGCTAGCGCCACGTGCCGAATTCGTCCGAATTAACCATAGCGCGCCGCGTTCCCTCCGAATTAATGAGCGTTTTCTCCCATTGACTAATACATACGTTTGACGGGACCGGATCGGCAGTCCGAATTTCCGAATTAACGGGGGTTGAATTAACGAGGTTTTACTGTATAAGCAGCGGTAGCGCGCTGCGCGCGTTCAGTTCAGCGCTGTTGACTCCACTTCACTCCGTTCTTCCGATGAAGTGTGATGGAAGCAACAGTCCCGTCAATTAGTGGGTTGGCGCAAGCAAGCGTCAGCACCACCCCACAAACTAACAGCAATGCTACGTCCACTGAAGACAAAGCTGCGCAGCGAAGGGCACGCGACGCTGAGCGCAAACGCTTGAAGCGAGCGGCAGACCCTGAACTACGGCAACGAGAAGCGGCGTCCATTCGCAAGTTAACAACGTAATAACACGCAAGTTAACAACGTTACTAACAACGTTACTAACACCGTTAATAACACCGTTAATAACGATCCGCGATGCTCCGCATCACCCCATGGTTCCCCTCGGGAAGATGGTGTAATTTTTTTTTTTTTTTTTTCCCATTTATCTTGTGAAGGCTTTTTCAGGATGACAGGTTATTGTACTTTTGGGTCACAACAAAAGCCACCGTTCCGATTTTCGGTTTGGACCATACTGTTTGTGTTTTTTACTGGAAGGAGGGGTTCTGTTTTTGTGAAGGCTATGAACCATAAGGATTTCATGGAACGGGGAAAGGGAAGGGGGGGGGGGGGGGGCAGTTGAAGCTTCTATATTACACCCTGTACCACTGCACCCTGTGGAACCGTGGAGTAGGATAATGAAATAAAATGGGATGAAAACAAGCTTCCCCCTGACTATCTTAGGAGTTTAGTGATTTTAAGGTATATAACTTTTATCGAAGCAACACTTGTTTGCTAGCTTTGTCGTGAGACAGATTGGTATTGCCAATGGCAAGGGTGCTAACGCCAAATCCAGCCGAAGAAATATTAATAGATACAAGCGCATTCACTTGAATCTTGCTCGTGTTTACACCTAGATATTAGAATTGAAAATCTAAAAAAAAAAAAAAAAAAACTCTGAAAGACTCTTAACTTTCAGGCAATAATAAACTCCGAAAAGCACCTTTTAAATTTGACGAAAGCTCGGGAAAAATAAAACCTTACTTATAAGCCCTTCCTGTAATTGAATAAAATACACGGGCCTGCAGGGTATAAATGACTGCAAAGAGAAATTTCCTAGATACAAAGCAACGATTTTCATTTAGGTTACGTCCTGCTCTTGAAGCCTGTCTTAACTTGATGTTTTCCAAAGTGCGTTAAAGTATTTGGTGTCTGCTTTTAGCATTTGAGAGGAGCACTAAACAGATTCATTTTGTGACGCCTAAAGCTGTCCAATTGTAGTAGTCACGCAGGTTATGCCATAAAATGAAATTACGTGAACCACGAGCTGTTTTGGTAGTTCCAGTGGAGTCCCTTATGAAGATCCACCAGGAATGATTGGGCATTGACCTGTACCATTTGTTCACGTTTATAAGGCACGAAAGGGTTATTAGCTCTTGTTAGACACATTGGTTTCCGCAACAAAATGCTCACCTTTTCGCTGTCCCACGCAAAAATGCGATGGTGACAGCTGTCGTTGCACGTAGTTACACCCCCATTTATGCATGTCCGCTTTCTATTTCCTCCATCACACACAACACAGTTTTTGTGGCCACCGAAGTACGTAGGAAAGATACGTCGATGTCCCTGCCAAAGACTAAATCGAGACAAATACTGTTATGTGTGGTGGGTTGCTTTACATATCATAGAACGAACAAATCGAGTTTTATGGGGAGGAATCTGTGCTGGCGTCCGTTACCAACCATACAAAAAGCAGAACACAATGCCACCCGGCATCGCGGGGCAGCGAAAGCACAAGTGCACGTGAAATATGAGTTTCCTGCCTGGCACAACACCGACACCGCAGATCCGGCCAAAATGTCCCCATAGCAGGTGTCCCTCTAAAACTACCATGGTCACTGGCAAGGTGAGAGCGGCAGGGAGGAGCTTGAGTTGTCCCGCCTACGTTTAGGCTTCTTGTGCACCTCGAATGCATGCGTGCAGCGAAAACGCGGCAGAAGTCACGCCTGTCATTCTCACCCTGTCGGTGACTGTAGTCATCCCCGAGACTCTAAGTTTTCTAAAGTGTGTCGAGTTTAAACAACTTGCGCAGCGTTCTACACATGAGCATAATTGCTAGGGGTGTGCGAATACTCGAATATACGAATTCGAATCGAATAGAAAGGTCCCGAATAATTTGATTTGCGAATAGAATTCCTTGTATTTGGTCACTCAAATATTCTATATATTCGGCCAAAGACGCACGGTCGGCGCGGAGCTGACAAAAGAGCTGTTTTTTCTCCCGGTGTCAGCGCCGTGATGTTCGACAGACCATGCAAGAAACACCTCTTGGTCCTACCATTCCACAAAAATCTTACGCACATGTTAGAAAAAAGAAAAGTCATGAATGCCACAAACTTAATAGCACAGAGATTTACTCATGATCGTGACACAATCTAACCTTGTATCACAATCGAAACATCCTGGTTGCGCCGCTTCCAGAGAGGAATTTTTGGGAGGCCGGAATTCCACGTCATGCCTAAATCTTTTCACGAGGAAAGCCCCTCGTTTCTAACTGAAGCGCCGATGTAGAGCACACTTGCCACACTCGCAGAAATCGGCGAGTGCAAGATCACGAAAAGAAAACCACATTAACCACGCCGATGAAACCAGCCAAGTTGTCGTGATCGTTCTTTTGGAACCGCAAGCCGCAAATTTTTATTTGGAACGAAACGGGACGGAAAACTAGTGTGCCTAGATTTGAAAGGGTTTCCAACCGTTCGATAGCGGCGTTTGAATTACGAACTGCGAGAAGCTGATGAAAAGACGAAAACGTCGATCGGGCAGGCATCGTCGCTCTTCCGTTTGCTCGCCTTCTTTCCACGTGACAACACAACACATGCGCACTTACGACCAATCTGCACAGGAGCCACCTCCGTGGTTTGTTTCTCTTGCTCCCTCTTTTAAAACTAGGACCTCTAAAACTGGATAGGTAAGCAGAGAAATGGATGCATAGCGGCAGTTGGATGGTGACTTGCGCCACCTGACCACACATTCTTTTAGGGGCGAAGCTCCTTAGGGGCTAGCCATGTCCGTCCGCCGTCCGCCGTAGGCCCGGCGTCGGGTGCTCGTGCTTCTGCTCGTGAGATCACGTGCTCACGAGCACGTGAGCACATGCTCACGTGCTGGTGTAGGGAAAAAAAAAAATTGGAAAAAAAAAGATGAAAAAAATTATGAAAAAAGAAAAAGAAGAAAAAAAGGAGTAGGGGGTTCCGAGATGCCATCCCATCTGTCTGCTTAAAAAAAGAAAAACAAGAAAACCACACATTCTCCTACTGACATGAATGAAAAGGCTCGGCATGCTGTGGCTCGGCGTCTACGCAGACAAGCACCACCAGAGCTTCGCCCCAAGCAACATCATTCACCACGTGGAGATGCGGTCAATTTTTTTTCTTACTTCAGATTATATTGTTTAAGCCTGTTTACTCAGATTTAACAGCTACTTGTTTATTTATATAAAATAAAATCCCGGGTGCCCTTTTTCTTCCTTAAAATTGATGCAAAATATCGCAAAATGTCCCTTTTCTGAGGTATACAAATATTTAAAAAAAAAAGAACATGTTGCGGTGTTAGGTCGTGCTTTTAACGAGAAGAAAAAAGCATGCGTGGCTGTAACTTTGGGTTTTTTGTGACGCTTAGGGTAGATTATGTTTGCGCCATAAATTTCTTTTTTTTTTTTTATTAGAACTTATATACATTTGAGTTTTTGTTCTGTACGAGATGCATATTCTGCACCAGGCGCCAGGGTTCGCACAGACCCTTGAAATCCTTGAATGTCCTTGAATTTGATAACACTAATTCAAGGGCCCTTGAAACTCCTTAGATATAAGTGAGCTCCTTGTAATCCTTGAAAATTTAGTGGACTTTGCTTCAATATAGCGAATGAACGACGTATTTCCGTAAGTCGCACTGATTTCAAAAACGCGTTTACTGAGGAATGTTCGCTCAAACATGTAGTCTTGACAGGAGAGCAATAGCAGCAAGTTTCGGTTTCGAAACCGGCAGCGCCTGCGTCGTCTGGCAATAAATGCGAGCCAGAAATCCAATCCAATCCAACGCAAGTTATAGTAACGGTCGGTCGGTCGGTACTCGGTATACTCGGTCCGTGCGTCGGCCTCGCGCGTCATTTCTTGGCGAAAGTTCGCATTTGTGCTGTGTGCAATGCCTGCAACTTTACTTTGACAGTACTTTGACAGGATGCCAGGCGGAAAGTGCAAGTTTCAGTCTGCGTGGCTGGAGCACAGCGAATATCGTCACTGGGTGAGGCCGGAGACAAGCGACCCTTATCGAGCGAAGTGCGCAGTATGTCGGAAGTCGGTCGACATTGCAACAATGGGGGAGTCGGCGTTGAAGAGCCATCAAAAAAGTGCCAAGCACCGATCCAAAGTTGCGGCAGGCGAGGGCTGCTCTTCCGTCACGAGTTTTTTGCAAGCGGCAAACGTCACAGAAACGACTTCTCAGCGGGAAAACACGGAAACATCCTCTCGAGCTGCGACCCTTGACGAAGACTGCAGAAGGCATGACTCCGTGATTGAAGCCGAAATTTTGTGGACGATGAAAGTTGTGTCTTCACACTACTCATACAGCTCCAGCGGATCAGTTTCCGAGTTGTTCCGAAAGATGTTTCCGGATAGCGATATCGCGAGAAGCTTCACTTGTTCGGAAAAAAAATGCGCGTACGTCGCGTGCCATGGTCTGCGCCCATTTTTCGCTTCTCAAGTCTTGGACATGATGGAGAAATCTGAACATTTTGTTGTCCTTTTTGATGAAACGTTAAACGAATACTTGCAAAAGAAACAGCTTGATGTTCACGTGAGACTGTGGAACAATTCTGAGGTGACAACAAGGTATGTGACATCGGCATTCATGGGCCACAGCACAGCGGACGACCTCATGAAGAATTTGACGGAAGCGCTGGCGTCCTTTCCGATGAGCAAAATTGTTCAGCTTTCCATGGATGGCCCCAATGTCAACTAGAGCCTTTTCCACAAGTTCCAGCAGCACATGAAAAATGACTTTCAAGTTCAGTGTTTGGATATTGGATCGTGTGGCCTTCACACAGTGCATAATGCCTACAAAGCTGGAATGCATGCAACGGGATGGCCAGTTGACACATATTTGTCCAGCTTATTCTCACTCTTTCATGATGCACCGGCCAGGCGAGAATATTTTATTCGAGAGACAGGGAGCAGTGTGTTTCCACTTCCTTTTGTATCTCACCGTTGGATCGAGAACGTGCCCGTACTGGAAAGAGCCCTGGCCACATGGGAGCACTTGAAGCAATACACTGAAGCAGTGAGTGGCCGCAGGCTGCCCGTGCCAAAATGCAGAGCATATGAAAACGTCAGTGCTTTTCTAAATGACCAGCTTGCACTTGCAAAATTGAACTTTTCCCTGAATGTTGCCATGGTTGTGCAGCCTTTCCTGACTGTTTTTCAGAGTGATTCTCCCAAGACGTTTTTGCTGGCAAAGAACTTGAAAGTGTTCTGAGGAGCCTTCTGTCAAGGTTCGTAAAGTGCTCTGTAATGACAGAAGCCACCAGCATCACGAAGCTGCTGCGAATTGATGTTGAAGATGCTGCCATTTACACAGAACTTGAAAAGGTGGATGTTGGATGTGCAGCTGAGAAGATTTTGAAATGCTGCAAAGCGAGCGCCAAGTGTATTCTTGAGTTTAGGTACGAGTGCCGGAAGTTCCTTGTGAACATGATCCTGAAAGTCATGGAGAGAAGTCCCCTGAGGTACCCTGTCGTTCGTGGGTTGTCATGTTTCGACCCCACAGAGATGTCCAAGACAGACACGTGCCTTGGGAAGCTAAAAATTGTGCTTAACTGCCTAATCGACAACAAGCTTCTCTCTGAGCACAAACGTGACATTGTGTGCACACAGTACATTCAGTTTTGTCTAGAAAAACGGCATGAACTACAAAACTATGAAAAAGATCATGAACGTCTTGACAGTTTTTTCGTGCGGCTGCTGAAGCACGATGCTTCATTCTCGCAGTTATGGGCTGTGGTGAAACTACTTCTCCTCCTGAGCCATGGGCAGGCCTCAGTGGAAAGAGGCTTCAGCATCAACAAGCAGGTTGCGGTCGAGAATTTGGCAGAGCTGTTGTATATTTCTCAACGAGTTATCTGCGAGGCTGTGAAAAGCCATGGTGGCCTGCTGAACGTTCCGATTTCAAAAGAGTTGAAGGCGTCAGTGCGCCAAGCCCGGCATAGGTACGCTGCATACCTAGACGAACAAAAGAAACAAGCACTGTCACGGCAGGCAGCTTCAAAGAGAAAAGAGCTCGAGCAAGAGCTTGATAAGATGCACGGAAGGAAGTCAAAGCTTCAAAAAACTCTCAAGTGCCTGCTGGAATCTGCGGACTGTTTTTCGGAAGAAGCTGAAGCGAAAAACGACCTTACCTACTTAGTCAAGGCAAACAGCTTTCGTCGAACTGCTAAAGAAAAGGAGCTGGAGATAGCTTCTGTGGAAAAAGAAATCCATGCGAAAACTGCGCTGCTTCCATAAGTCTTGTAAGCAAATAAAATTTTGCTAACACTCCTTGAATTTTGCCATTTTTCATCCTTGAAATCCTTGAAAACTCCTTGAATTTTCAGTCAAATATTCTGTACGAACCCTGCCAGGCGCATACTCTGCGCATATAATAATCTCATTCACAGCACACTTTGAAAAATTCCTACAAATAAAATCACTATTCAATATGTGATTCAATATTCAGCTTTTTTTTTTTTTTTTCATAATTCGATTTGGTATTCGATTCAATAACTATTATTCGGTATTCGCACACCCCTAATAATTTCTCTTCCCGAGGATAAACCCGACATTTGAAACAAAAACAGACAACTGCGGAAAAACGGTTTTCCTTCTTAAAAACGGTGCATCCTGTTTTTTTTTGTTGTTTTTTTTTCGCCCAGTTTTGGGTTTATAATTGTGGAGTTGGTTCGTTGTCTAACGTCGTCGGTAATTTCTCCGTCGTCTACCCGGCAGGTCGGAAGTTTTCAGGCACTTCGTCAACTCGTGCCTGCAAAAGAACCCCGTGGATCGGCCTACGGCAGTGGACCTGTTGCAGGTGCGTCCCGGCCCACAGAGCGGGCGACGTCTAAGCGGCCAATCTTTTTCTACCGTTTTGGTGTCTGGGAAAGAATAGGTCTGTCCGTATTCTGGCCAGCGTTGTCATGGGACTGTCCCACCGCCGGTGCAGTCATGTAACGGAAGTGGTTTGGAAGAGTATGAGCTACCAGAGCGATTAAACGAGCTTTTCTTTAAATATCTGCGCTTCATTGCCCGATTATCTTGCGGGTACCACCATTTTGGTGGCACCCAGAAGGTGCAAAGCGGACGCGACTGGTGTCGGTCACGATTTGAAAGTAAGACTTTTTTCAGCTTCTAGATACGGCATCGGGAAGTTTGAGCGATGTCGTCTTGCTTCGTCGTGAACTGTTTTAATGTACCTGGAGAACAGAAAATCATTTTTTGCGATTTCAGTCGAAGCTTTGCATGACTGGCAACAATGATTTTAAGCATCAAGATGACCAAGCCACACACGCTCCCGTGACGTGTTGTCACGTGCCCCGCTACGACGCTCTTATTAAGTCGCGGGGGCCGTAGCCTTCACAGTTCACCAGATCATCGTTAAAGGGAGTATAGCATTGCCTGACCCTCTCGTTCCTCCGCCAACTTACTCGTGGCGTTCTGGTGACATCCACGAATCGGCACTGTTTGTGCGTACGACCCCGGAAGCGTTCGAAGGGTTAGCGTCCGTGAGGTGAGAGTTGGAATGGCCGACGGAAGGACGCTTGTGCCCTTGCGCAGCATCCATTCATGACCCGTCCGCGGTCGGGCAAGGTCATCCTGGATCTGATCCAGCGGACAAAGGCGGCAGTTCGGGAGCTGGACAACCTCAACTACCGCAAGATGAAGAAGATCCTCATGGTGGACTCTCAGGAGAACGAGGCCAACACGGTGGAGGTGGAGGACGATTCCACGGTAAGGAGACCGGCCCCTTTCTCGTCCGCTCTTCCGAGGCGGGAGAGGGCTGCAAAGAAACAGGATTACCGCCCACTTTGTAGGTGCTAACCTAGTCTCGTTTTAATCTCGGTGTTGCAGACATTGTTGTAGATGGGATTTCGGTGGGATGGGTGCACCACCTGTACTTCATTCGCCCCTAAGCTGGCAATGCGGTGGAAGCTATTTGCTCGTTGAACCAGTTATGCATCCCATAAACCCGTGCAGAGAGAGAGGGACCGTGCGATGAAAAAAGGGTGGTTGATTGATCCGCACCTTCAGGTTGGGGGTAAACGGAGTAAAGTGGCATTTTGCAATTCATAATGTGCACCTCGCACACATAAAAAGAAGCTGCAAAATAGAATTTTCTTAGTCAATATGCACGCTCAAATCCCATGATCCTTGTTGCTTGAGTTGAACAAACAAACTTTCCCTGGACGAGATGCCCCAAGGGCGATGGGGGGGCATTCTGTTGAGCACCAGGGAAATGAGCCTAACTTTCGACACCCTACATGCCATTTGTGATCTGGATTATGCCCATAGGCCTGTGGTAACATATGAAAAAGTGTGTAGGATGCTTGTTTGTAGTTGTTTGGGGTGTGCTTCGAACGGGGCAATTTTCCCAGGAATTTCGGGGTTGCCGGCGAGTTGTTTCCTAGATCCCCGAGCTGCAACAAAAGTTGCTGGGAACGTCCGGCTCGAAATGGGCGAGCAACTCCAACAACTTGGAGATGCTCAAAGCAGCGGCAGCCAATCGGGGCTGCAATGCTTTCACGTGAGCCCCCCTTTGGCGGTGATGACGACGACTAAAAAGGGGTTTAGCTAGGCCATGGCTTCAAATGGATCGTTTTTATGACTAAATTGTTTCGGGGAGATCAGCATTAGTATTCTCAATGCCACTCAAAGATACAAAAACATGTTATTAATGCCTAACTGCACGTCTATATAGTGCAAGAAAATTGCAGTTTTTTGATGATGGAGGGCAAAAAGCATCATTTTGGGTTTTCTTTCTTTGCAGTTGCGGCGCGTGAATGCCGTGTCGCTGGCGTTGCGAGGTCGAGACGAATTTAAAAATTGCCGCGTTTGAAGCGGTCCTGTGTCACTAATTCATATCTTTGTCTTGCCCATCGAGTTATGGTAGTTGTGGCTCTAGTCACCGAGAGGATGAGGACAGCAGGGAGGTCCTTCGGTCGTCCCGCCTCCAACACGAGCTTCTTGCCTAACGCTTCGTCTCGCTAACCTCAAGCGTGCACGCGCAGCCACCGCACGGCAGGAGGCAACAAGCGCACACTGAAGGCCGGGCGTTTCAAAAGAGACACCCCGCCCATCTCTCGTTGTCGGCGACCATAATCGTAGTGCAACAGTTTGCGTTACACGCCAGACGAGGGAGTTTTGTTTTGCAAAGAGACTGACTCCCTCGGGCAGGAGGACGACCAGGGAAGCTGCGGCGGCGGCAATGGCGGCAATGGCGGTGGCAACGGCGGGGAGGGCAGCAAGAGCGGCAGCCTGCGCTCGAACCAGAGCCAGCAGAGCAGCAGCAACGTGAGCGCGGGCAGTCACAGCAGCAGCACGAGCAGCCTGCCCCCCACCTCGGAGATGGACTCCTACCCACCCTCCTCCTTCAGGCACCCTAGGGACAGCGTGAGTGGTCCACGCGCCCTTCCTTCTTTTGCCACCTTCTCTTCGGGCTCCGTCGTTGGCACGTGCGGGCGACCGCAACGTTTTGTGAGTCCGACCTATGCGGTTGCGGTGCCACTGCCGATTTCTCCTAATTATTCGTTAGAGTTATTTGCACCTTGCTGATATTGCTATAGTGATAGTTTTCTCAAAAGTAAATGTATGAATGATGTGGCAGGTACAATACACACCGACTCGAATGTTTTGCGCGCAGTTATATAATAATGGTTATTATGGTAAACCTTCAATGCCTCGAGTAGAAACTGGCGGAAGTGCTAAAATGTTTTTTTGTTTTTTTATCACTGCGTGTGCGCAAAGCAACGTTGGTGTCACACGTGCCATTTATTTTTACACTTCTTTTAATGCCAGAGCTAAAAATGAATGGCTACCGGTGCAGAATCGCTATGTGCATTTGGTTTAACAACACCCAGGCCTTACGGTAATATTTGTCAGTTTCATCAACTGGCATTATGTGATTGGCCACCCACGAGATGATTTGCCCACCACCTAAAAGGGAACGCTGATCTCTAACTTATTTTTTTTTTAATTTGTCGTGCTGAAATTTAATATACTAATGTGATACCCCTGTCAGACGGGAAAGTAAATGTCATTTTGATTGAATGTCATTCACCGCTCGGCGAATCAGCTCGTGATCCTGGTTCTTCACGTGATCCTGGTTCTTCATCGCTCACGCTCATTGGCCGAACTGTAATGTCATTTTGCTTAAATGTCATTTAACGTGCCCGTCTGACAGGGCATACCTGCCAAGTTTTACGATTTTATCGTAAAGTGTCCGCTTTCCAGCGCTTTCTTACGGTTATCGTATTAATAACAATATTTGTATGATTTTCCGCACCCCGTGTAAAAAGAAAAAAAAGTTTTTGTTTAAGCTGCATCTCGCCTGTTTACAAGTTGGGGTTGGTAACACTGGTACATCGACTTGTATGCGAGGGGGCGCAAGCTACCGGTCTAGTGTTGTAAGGGGTGGTATAGCCGCTAACATCCATCCACCCATCTTAGTCCAAAACTGTTTAGGAAATCTCCTTTGTTGTGGCGACGTTGGTTGTGGCATGCGTTGTGTTACTGGAACTTTTACTCATGATTCCTTGAAACCTTCTTTGCTACAAGATGTCGGGAAAAAATACTTTCAAGTGTTTATTCCCAGCTATTCAACCGACTTTTCATTTATGAAGACGTCGCGCAAGGGCGAAAGGTATGCATTTTGTAGTCTGTGTCGCTGCGATGTCAACATTTCGCACGCTGGTCGCCGGGACATTCTGTGTCATCTGAATACAAAAAAGCACAAGGACTCTGCAAATTTAGTTGAAGCCAACGAGAAGCTTGGAGGGTACTTTAGTCGATCAACGAATTACGACACTACCCCAGCAGAATGCCTTTTTACGGCATTTTGGATCGAACACAACGTGCCGTTCACGGCGGTTGTTGTGGAGACGTTAAAGAGCAAGCATTTTGATCTTTAACGTCTCCGTTAAACCAGGCACAGGCGAAAGAGTTTTCAGTAAAGTGAAAAAGGCACACACGCAGTTCCGCTCCTCCATGTCGAAAAAGACTCTTGAACAGTTGTTAGTTGTGAGATGCAGCCAGTCCGGAAAGTGCCATGAACAAGTGAACAGCTGCAACTTCCCCAGTGTTTGCCCAACCTTCTACTTCTAAAGAATAAGACATTTCGTGCAATGTATGATGTGTTTGTGCCCTAGTTGAGGCATTTTTCTTACCTAAACCAGGTTTTTGAAGAATAAATCAGTTTTCGTATTTCTTCACACAATTGTAGTGTTTTTTGGCATCCCCTGTAGTATTTTCAGCATTGTAGGGTTGGCAGGTCTGGACAGGGGTATAATTCTCTGTGTGGATCTCAAATATGCAATTAGTTTTCAGATAGCTTTACTAGGTCCTGAGTTGTCAATAACTTTGTAATTTTAATAAGGTTCTCCTTATGGCTTGTTAGCATAAACTTCTTCAGAATATATCAGAAAGTTTTATAGAATTGCATTCACCAAGACATGTTTTGTGCGGTGAGGCTATTTTAAGCCCGATTTAATGATATTACATTGGTAAAAAACATTTGAAACCAAGTTGCACAAAATGGGAGGCTATATTTTTTTGAGACTAATTAATTAAAATTATTGTATGACATATGAAGCAACAAAAATAGCACAAAGCATGTCTTGGTGAATGCAATTCTATAAAAATTTCTTCTGAAGAATTTTATGCTAACAACTTGTAAGGAGGACCTAATTAAAATTACAAATTCATTGACAACTCGGGATTGTCAAAAAAAAGGTATCTGTAAACTAATTGAATATTTGAAATCACCACTGATAAATAATCAGTGTACACTATTTACTCGCATTATGAACACACTTTGTTTTCCGAAATATTAACACATATTTCGGTTTCGTTATGCGGGGTAAAGGTTTTGCATTTACACACTTCATGCAAATGTCATTTTAAGTCCCAATATGACAGGGCAGTAACCATGCTCTATAAATTGCTAAACTTTTTTAGGGAACTTTTGGCGTGCCTTTTACCGAAGAAAAAGCGCCCTACGAAGCTCACTCAGCAGAGAGAGCGATGCGACCGTTCTTAGGCCTAACCACTTTCACGATATCACTGTCCGAAAGCAGATTACAGACGATGGCGTGTTTGTTGACATCAATGCATCCGATGGACAAAGCACGTCCGTGGCTGGGCAATTCCTCGACCCCAGCTTCGCTAGGCGTGCGCGCCACTCGGTTTCACGGTTGATCACTTCCGCAACCACACAATTGCAGCCATTCAAAAGCGGCTTGGCTTGGCAATGACTTGACTTGGCTTGGCCTGGCCGCTTGGCGGCAAAAGAAACTTGGCCTCAAGACTCGCGCAGCCAAAAATTAAAAATGGGTTCATTGCACGAGAAAAAGAAAAAAGGTCCAAATATTGATGCTTGTTGTGGGGGGTGCATTCATTATACGAGTGTGTTCAATATGCAAGTAAATACGGTACTAAATTTCAGCACGATAAATTAAAAATTAAAAGCTAAAGACCAGCGCATTTTCTTAATTTCAATTGATGGAACTGACATTAAAAAACCACTGACAAAAAAAAAAGTTATTTTTTGTTAGGCAATTTATATGGTGTCAGAAGACTACCCAATCAATATTTTGCTACAGCATCACATATGTTGATAAACGCAACTGCTCGAAACCGAAATGAAACTAGTTGGGAGGAAGAAGAAATATAGTGGAGAAAGTTACCGGAAGTCACGTGGCCGTACAACTTTTTTTTTTTCTCAATCAACGTCTTTGCAGCATTTTAGAAGCCACAAAAAATGGATATCATATTTCTTTTTCTATTTTTAAAATTGAGTTGTGCCTTCAATGACTTGCAACTTTCATTATATTTGGATGTTTTGTCTAAACCATAGAAAACGGCATGTGACCACGGAGGAGAGAGTGAGTGTGACTCAAACTGACTGGTTCTCGATCAGCGGTTTTCAGGCGGGAAGAAAACGAATTTTGAGCTGCAAATTGTGTTTTGGGTAGTTGGGTTCTCATATGTCGCGTATGAGTAAAAATCTTGGCGAGCTTAAATACCCTGTCAGTGTCCTTGTAAGTTTTACCTTGGGGCAGGTGTATAAGGGGTCATTTCTAAATCACTGTTAATCTAATGGCATTATTCGATGATCAATATTACAGATTAGAGATGCAGACAAGAAACGTTGGTGCTACATTAGAGATGTAATCAACAACGAGGATACACGAAGGAATTAGAATAAATTAAAGGGAGGATGCAACGCTGTGAACCTTCGTTGTTGGTTGAGTATTATTTCTCGTTTGCCATGGCATGAATTTTTCGTGTGTTAGCTCTCGGTCTGCCTGGAGGCCAAGCAACAGGTCCCAGTAACGAACAAAAAGTTAAGGCACAAACGAGCTGGTGAAGGTTTAACATAATTTAATATTTAGACTTTGTATGTTGTGGTCTCGTTTCCCTGGTCTCTGGGGTTTGTCTTAAAATAGGTCCCAGTGCCTCGTAGACTAGACTAGACTGGCTGTACACTTTGAGTGTGCTATATTCATTTTCGCATCAAAAACCATAGTAAAGAGAATCCGGCTTCTCACGGAGCATTACTAATTTCTGCCCTTATGTAGAGAATTAAGACATACCTATGTAGGCGCCTTTTAGATTAGATATAGGTTATCTTATCAAGAGGTACACGCTTCAAACGCCAAAAGCATGGCTACTTCCTCCGACAACCAAATCTCGTAAGAACTACCTGGCACGGGTCATGACCATTGCGTAAAACTTCCTTTTTCCTTGAGGTGAAAACGAGTTTAGTTCCCCAAGCAATGAGCAGGTAAGGGGTGATTAGGAGAGCGTTTGTTCTGGTGTAAAGACAACAGTGGTGCCTCCGAGGCACGGAAGGCAGGATGACGGAGGTGTAGCCTCCTTTCAGTGTTTACAAACTCTCCTGCCACCGCTCATACACCTGGCCTTCTTTCGGTTTATAAGTCAGATAGTTTTGTACGTCAGGGGCCAAGAAACAATTGTATTCTGGCATTTTAAGCCAGGGAGTGTCTTTGGTATCCAAATCTTGCTTTTATGACTCCCAACATATTTCCAGACGGACTCCTCATAATAAAGCCTGCTACAAATGCCTGTTCCAGCACCTCATACTTACTACAAGTTTGGTTTAGTGTGAAGGAGACTCTAAGTATGATAAAGGGTAAGATGTAGCCAAGATATGCTGCATTTACTCAAATGTAGTAGGTCGACCTTTATACTAGAGAACTTGCCAAAAAAAAAAAATTTCAGTATACATAGAACCTAATTTTTAAAGAAGTCAAAGGGAAGAAATTTTGTTCAAGCATTTACCATTTTACAACGTCACTAGTCATTGTAGCTAAAATCTTGATTGTCAACTTCGCTGGTCGCATCATGTCCAAACATCTGGAATGGCTGCCTTCCTGGGATGCTTTGTCAGCTTCATTGACGAGCTGACGTGATATCAACGACATTGTCATGTCATTGATATCGCTGGCAACAAGTTAAAATGTTGTGAGGAGGCACTTTGCTAGAGCATGGTGTGGTGGCTGCTGTGATCAGACAGAGCCAGTCTCCTACTCCTGAGAGGGGCACAAGGCCACCTCTCAGCCATATGTGCCTCCACGCCATGGTGCTTGCGCAGCAAGCTCATATTATGCTGTACCGCTTTGCGCAATAGCACGCTTGTGTCAAATATACTTCTTCACACCGGTGTGCTCAGAGCATTGGCTTTCACGGTGAAGTACCGCTGTTAGCTCGATGGGCTCGGAAATTTTGCTCGCTATTCTTCCTTCTTTGGTACCAATTATAGTTCTACCCCTAATTTTAAATACCAGTGCCGAAGAAAAGGACGACTTATATTTGAAAATATGTGGCAAAAGGTAATAAAACTTGTAGGAAGCTCGTAACATTGGTACACACAGTTGAGAGATTGATCCAGCAGACATGCCAATGCAGTAAAGACTTTTTATTAATTGACTTCAGTAGTAATTTTCTTTTTTTCTAAAGCTTTTATGTGGATGGTTTTGCAGTAGAGCTTGTCTGCTGATGCAGCTCATCTGAAAGAATGTTATTGAGTCAAGCGTTTCGGTGGGAAGTCAGGCTACACAGAGAAGGCCTGTTCACTTATACAGCACAGTGCTGGAAATATCGCTGATCGTACTGCCGATGCAGCCCTGACTTTGTGCTATATCTGTGTGCAGCACTGATACAGCATTGTATCTCCGCTAATTATGTTCGAGACAAGGCTGCTGTGTTCAAGACAGCACTGCTTCTATAGTGTTGATTCATCGCTAAGACAGCGCCGACGACTGAGCTCGCTGCCCGTGTTTCCCGCAGAATTCTTCGTCGACGAGCCTGAATAGCACGGACGCCGGGGCAACCAACAACTTTGCGACGATCCGGACAACGTCGATAGTGACGCGTCAGATGAAGGAACACGAGCAAGAAAACCAGATGCACGAGCAGATGTCAGGCTACAAGCGCATGCGTCGACAACACCAGAAGGCGCTGGTGCAGGTGAGCGGTGCTTTGGTGATGCTGCCACTTTATGGGCAGTCACGGTATTTGGTGTAAAGGCCTAAGTTGTAAAGGAGAAGTCAAACATGTATGAAAGCCTTCTCTTTCGTGATGATACGAGGGAGTGCTTTCAACTGTATGTTTTAGTGCATTTCTTACCTTTGTCCACACATTTCTGGGCTCTTTTTGTTTTTTTTCCTGCTCTTTTGTCACTTTTTTTTGTTCGTTACTATACTCGCGGCCAGCTTTCTGTGGCAACGCAGTCAATGCTAGGGGAGAGGGTGCACCAACCGCTGTACATGCGCTGTCCTCCTCTCTTTGAATTGCCACAGAAAGCTGACCAAGAGTATAGCACTTCTCAACTTTTTTTTTTTTTTTTTTTTTTTATAGTGGGACATGTGTTTCGCTTTTTTTTTTGGGCCTTTTTTTTAAACAAAGTTTGATATAGCGAGTTGGTTCTTTGCATTTTTCTTTTAAGTATTTAGACATTCGATATAGGAAATATTTAGTTGTATCTGGGTTTATTATAAATGGGTTTGACTGTATATCAGTGCCTCGGATGAGGCAGGGCAAGCATACCTTGTGCCGCTATTTTCACCTTTTTACCGCATTGGTCAGACAGGCAGTGCTCAGCGGTTGAATGCGCAACGCCTGGAGTGAATCGGGCCAGACAACCTTGTGTGGCGTCTCCCCAGATGGAGGCGAGGTGCCTGCAGGAGATGGAGGACCACAAACAGAAGCTGGACAAGGAGTATGAGTCCCTGCTGCAGCAGTTCAGCAAGGAGCTGGAGAAACTGCAGCTGAAGCACCAGCAGGACCTGGAGAAAAAGCTCAAGCACAACCTGGCCGGGGAGAAGCGCCTGGGCCGCACCATTGGCCAGCAGCAGGAGGAGGAGACAAAGCGGTTCAGCCAGCAGCAGAAGGCCGAGTACAAGTACCTCAAGGACAAGCTGAAGCGGGACCTGGGCCCCCGGGAGGAGAGTCTGAGGGGCCACAAGGAGGAGCTGCAGGCCCAGCAGGCCGAGGCCCTGGCCCGGGTCCAGCGCCACCAGGGGGACTATTTGCGCCTGGAGGTGCGCAAGTACCGGCGCCGCCGGCTGCTTCAGTACCACCGGCTGGAGCAGGACCTGCTGCGGGAGGAGCTGAACAAGCGGCAGGGCCAGCTGGAAGAGGCGCACTCTATGCTGCTGCGGCACCACGAGACCACCCAGGAGCTGGAGTACCGGCAGCAGCGCGGGGTGCACCAGCTGCGCGAGGAGCAGGTGCGCAAGCAGCACCAGACGGAGCTGGCCAACCAGCACGAGTACTGCGGGCGGCGGGAGCGGGAGCTGCACAAGCGGCACGCCCAGGAGGTGAAGCAGCAACCCAAGAGCCTGAAGCACAAGGAGCTGCAGATCCGCAAGCAGTTCCGGGAGACGTGCAAGATCCAGACGCGGCAGTACAAGGCCTGGAAGAGCCAGGTGCTGGCCTCCACGCCCAGGGAGGACCAGAAGGCAGTCATCAAGAAGCTCAAGGAGGAGCAGATACGCAAGCTGGCCATCCTGGGCGAACAGTACGAGCAGAGCATCGCGGAGATGCTCCAGAAGCAGTCGGTGAGTCGTCCCTCTCCTGTACCTCACCAATTTACTTCTCTGTCGCATAAATGCCACTTGGGTTCATGTGAGAGTACCGGCAGTCCTACACATTTCATGAGTTTGAGGTTAGGGAGTTTCAGGGTTGTGCACACACAAAAGACACTGTGATGAAAACAGCCTTTTAACGTGCAACATACATTGGTAGTGCGTTTCAACGTGACCACTATCCTTTAAAGCAGGGTTCGGCAACCCATGGTCCGCTGGCCACATGCGGGCCCGCAAGGCAGAGTTATACGGTCCCTGGCACGACCCCAGGAAAAGATCCCCCTTCCCCCCTTGCCGCTTCCTCACACAGATTCTAAGAACTATGTGGCAGTTTTAACCTCAAACAGGGTTAGACAAGAACGAAGAGCACCTCCAATTTGCATTGTCTGGCATCCCCATACTTGGGCAGAAAACGTCTTCACTTCCTCTCTGCCTTTTCTTCGCATCTCCTCCCCCTCCCACTCCTCCGAACACACACACACACACACTTCACGACTTGCTGTATGGCCCCCTCCGTGTAGGCTTTGTGACGACGCGGCCCATTGATGCAAAAGGTTGCCGCCAACCCCTGCTCTAGTGGCAGGATATTCTGGTGGTCTCATCGAAGTAGATGTAAGTTGGAGAAGTGTATTTCAGTGTGTACTTTTATGTGTTCATTTCATTCTACATTGCTTGGGTAAGCAAAATTATCATGCTTGTGGAGGTACTGCAAACCTTACAAAACTATAGGGTTCACAGCTCTAAAATGTTGGCGAGCACTCGAGTAGGACAAAAAGACTGTTGAGGCCCTGGGCTAAACTCTGGCCAAGCTTGTTTCATATGTGGGTGGCCGGTTTTTGCCAAGGGAGCAAAGCATGGACATTACTGATGTTACGTTGGAGTATAAACAACCCAGTGGGCAGCGTGAGAAACCTAACCTTTCTGGACTCCTTGGCTTCAAATACATGTGTAGCTATTATGCATTCTTTTTGTTGTTTTGGATAGAATTTGGGTACAGCCCCTTGCGGTCGTGACTTGCCGACACCTTGAAAACTGAGTGAAGCAAATATTGAATAGCAGAATATGTAAAACTACCCTATTATGATATTCACAACACACCAGTGATGTTTTGTGATTAATTGTTAGTAAAGCCAAATTATGGCAATTGGAAAACAATATGAATATGCTCGAGTCACCAAAAGTTGGACATTGTTCTGGAGTTAGCAGCTTGTGCTGAGGGGTGGCTTTTTCTTTTTCTAAATTAATTTTACTGTTTTTTTAGAAACACCTTGGGAGACTTATTTGTTTGATTTTGTTAGTGCAGACACGTTTGCACAATACATACTAGTGGGTTACAAAAATTTAACTTGCGGTTTCATTTCTGTTTTCTATCTTCAGCCTGTTTGATATCTACAGCCGAGCCCGGTTATATCACACTCAAGTATTTTGAATTATTGTTAATATCAATCAGTCCAAACATCCCCTTGAAAATCACAAGTAATAGTACTATAGGAGCATTGTTTTTTAGTATCCAACTCCCATGAACACTCGATATAGCGAACAAAGCCCGGCTGCCCGTCGCTTTTCCCGCAGTCCGATTGCGGCGCAAGCCACCTACACGCGGGGGGGGGGGGGATGGGGGATGGGGGATGGGGATGGGGATACGCAGCAAAAGAGCAGTTGTGGGAAAGGAGAGACAATGACAACCGTAAAAAAAAGTGGAGGACGGCAAAGGCAAGGGAAATGGCACGCATTGGGAGGGCGGGGAGTGCCTGCTGTTTGACTAGTATAGTGTGCGCTCTTTCCTCGAACAGTGCTGTCGCTGCGCGACTCCCTAACTCCAAAACAAAATAAGAAAATAAGAAGAAAAAAAGTCTTCGGCAAGTTGGTTGTGCAGTTGCACTTTGAACGCCTTATCTTTGTTTACTAGAAGTGCGAGTATTCGAAACTTTAAATACTTCGCGAATAATGCTTGCTATTCTGTTCGATTCGCTTCGCACTTTTAGTGTTCGAAGTATTCGAGTTTATAAAATATTCGAAAACTACAAATAATGCGAAACTCGCTGGATAGTTTCAACCCGCAGTCGCGGTCCCAGTTAGCTTTTTAACTGGGCAGTATGGTTTCGAGCTTGACAAACCAAAAAGCCAACCTATGTGCCCGCTTTTTTTTTGTTTTTTGTATGAAGTACTGGATAGTCATTTACACGCGGTAGCGCGATTTGTCCTTCACTTGCCGTGTCGTCTGGATAGCGGTTAGCGTGGCGTGATCGCGCAATCTCCAACTCAGTCGTGGCGTGCCGACCCGCCTCCACTTGTGTACTTCCGTTTACGCTCACGTGATTGATTTTGTCTGTGACGTGATCTCCGACTGTGTTGTGGCTTGCAGAGACTTCACTCCTTGAATGGTGTTTTACTGACTGATCTTTTATTTTATCTGTATTGTTAGAGACATGTGGGGGCCTTTGTTTTTATTGCAATAAAGCTAACCTTTTAAAAAATATGTTTGTTGAAAAAAAAATTCCAGTTGTGTTTTTATTGAGTATCCTTGTTTAATTCACATCAAATAGAAAATATTTGTATTAGAAAAAAATATTTGTATTCGAAACTATTCATATTCGTAACTGTTTGTATTAGAAAATATTCGATTTGTAGCCTTTACTATTTGATTTCGAATCGGAAGATTTTGATATTTGCACACCTGTATTGTTTACCTTTTTCTTTTTTTGCTCCCTGAATTTAGTGAGCTTTTTTTTCTTTTGCTTTCCTAACTTTTTTCTATGAATCAGGAGATTTTTTATGCAGTTTGCTTTTTACTTTTTGCTTTAATTTTTTTATTATTTTTGTGTTTGCACGGCGGTGTTTGCAATCTCCGCCAACTACGCTCTACTGCATTTAGCGGCTCTTGGATGCTCTAATTGGTATGCTTCCGTTCGTCGCGACCTTCGGTATTAGCAGAGACATACGGAAATTTGAACTGGAGCTTAATTTAACATATATTATATCAAATTATCGATATATCTAACTATTTTACGATCCCCTTTGAATTCTATATATCAGGGTTCGACTGCACTAGCCTGTAGCCTGTGTAAACTTCCTCTATGCAGCATTGTTTGATTAGACAGCGGTACAAATTCTGTTAGTATCAGCTTACACAATTTGTGGGAACTTTAAAGCTGCTTTCTTGTTTGCACTTTTTAAGTACTTTTGGTACAGGCATCTTAGCTACTGCACTTTCCGTGGCCTCACAAGCGCCGGCCTCGATGGCTTTGTACACTGCGCGACACCTTTAACAAGAACAAGTGATCGCCAATCTTTCACTGTTGTTCGCTTTAAAATTAAACGGCTGCCATAGAATTCACTAGTGTGGCAAAAAGTCTACGTTGAGGACACCAGCCCAGGTGGTAAAGTTTGGCGCCTGTCAACCCTCTGTCCACCTAAAATGCAGAAAAGAGCCACCGTCCGTGCTGATAGTGTCTCGCAGTTTACACGTGGCATTCGATCAGGTCAGGGGCTAGAACCTGCATCGCCGATTCGACCATCGGTCGTTGTCTGAACCCAATGCGGGGTGCACGCCCTGTTCCAGATCCGCCTGGACGAGTCCCAGGACACGGAGGTACGCCAGCTGAAGGAGCAGCTGCAGCAGGAGTTGGAGCTCCTGATAGCGTTCCAGTCGAAGATCCGCATGCAGGCCGAGGCGCAGCGCAACAGGGAGCGCCACGAGCTGCAGGAGCGCGTCTCTGTGCGCAGGGCCCTGCTCGAGCAGAAGGTGGGCACGGCCTTGTCATCACAATGTTATCACAATCACGTCACAACATAGCATCACAATCGCAACATCACAATTATGGGGCTCAATTTCGTGAGAAACGTTACGCTCGATTGATGCACACGTCAAGGTTATAAAAGCTGCATTGCTTATATGACCTTGATATCAGTGTATCATGGGACATGACATTGTGATGTCACATAACAGCATGGCATCACGTGACACTGCAATGTCAGAAGGCCAAGCGAAGTCATGACGTCACGTGACTGTGACATCACGAGGTCGTGTGAAGTTAAGGTAACGTGACGTCCGAGTTGTGCGACACTGCAATGTCATGTGGCGTTGAACACACATATGCAAAACATTCTGTGTGTCTTTGAGTTTACGATCGAGGCACGCTTAAATTAAATTTCACTTGTTTCCACCTTCAAGGCCCAACTGGGGCATTACGTAAGACCTCCTTCAAATCCGGTCAAAAGGCACCCGTGAGAGGGGGATGGCGGTGCCGTGTGCCGCCTGTATTTCTGAGCGCTTTAGACCATGATCTGTAAAAGCTTAAGAAACTCGGGGCACGGCTTGTTATATTCGTGCCTCGTGATTGGTTCTCCTGCCTTCTTATCGGCTCATTGAGGCAATCTCATTGGCAGCGGAGTCGTCATGAGATGCCGAGGACTCGCTACGCCCTGCGTTCTTAAAGTGTCGGTGGCTGTTGCCTTTTCAGTGTAGGCGCAACAGCAGCTAAGTTTACAAGTTGTTGGAGCCTAGTTGAGTGCCGATAAGAGATCGGGTGGCTTTGCCTTTATAGCGTGTTTAGTGCCTCTGTGACAGACAGCGGGTGTGACGGAAGCCCCTCCCGGAGCCTTGGAATGGTAGCCAACGTTTCTCTAAGAAACTTGGACGCAAAGAATCTTAGCCTCCCGACAGAAGGTCGACTCGTCCTACTCTGAGGCTGTCGGGGTGTTTTCAAGCTCTTTCCACCAGCTTTGATCGCCTTTGCAATTTGTTTTTCACAAAGGGGCACTAAGGTAGCATTCGCGATTGTCTTTTCGTGCCACAAACTCGACCTATGCACCCTAAGCATCCTAATAAAACGCGACACATTGTTTTCTCCGAGCTCGGAAATGAGAGGCAACGCTATGTTTGGTTGCGTTTTTAAATGGGAAAAAGCCACGCATGATTGTAATCTTGGGTCTTGTGGGATGCTTATGGTGCATAGATTGAGTATGTTCCATTACAAAGACGATCTCAAAATACACTAGCCTCTAAGCGGTATTCACACTAGCGCATATTGCGTGACGAACGTCTGGCTTTTGCAACAAGGTGCTGCGACGTCGGCTTCCGCGGCTGGGGAAGCTCCGGAGGGACGCTCGGGCGGTACAAACAATCCCGGTTTGGGAACGGAACAGTTTGGTTTTAACGGTGCTTTGCCATTAAAAGCCTTAGTGCCGAAAGGAGAAATGGCTCAATCTGCCCTTGCAATGACACAAATGAAAAGCCCTAAATTCTGTAGTTCGCTGCAGTTGTGAGAACACAAATTCAGCTTAACCGCTAAATTTGGGGGGGGGGGGGGAATTGACGTCGCATGACGTTATGTCACGTATACAAATTCAGTTTCCTCGCTAAAGTTAGAGAAAAAATTAATGTCACGTGACACCATGTCACCTGACCTATACACAAATTCAGTTTCCCCACTAAATTTAGCGGAAAAGTTTATGTCACGTGACCTCAACAACACTAATTTAGTTCCCCCCGCTAAATTTAGAGGGGAAAATGACAACGCATTACTCTATGTCCCGTGACCTACTGTCAAGACCGGTTATAACGAAGTCAACGGGAATCGGAAATCACTTCGCTATATCCGCTATTTCGTTATAACCGACTTTGGTTAACGAAGTACAGAAGGGAATGGGAAATCGTGATCGCTTCGCTATAGCCGCTATTTCGTTATAACCGGTCTCGACAGTATACACAAATTGAGTTTCCCCGCTAGATTTAGCAGGAAAATTGACGTCACATGATTTCAGCAGCAGTTCAGTTTCCCCGCTCGGGATAATTGACGTCACGTGATTTCAACACCAGTTCAGTTTCCCCGCTTAGTTTAGTGGGAAAAATGATCTCGCACGGCTCAATGTCACGTGACCTACACACAAATTCAAATTTAGTTTACCCACCAAATTTAAAATTGCCACGTGACCGGCTTCGGCTCTTTCTAATATGTCCGCAGCTGATCACTTAACCCATTCGCTACCGCGCGCGTAGCGCGCTGCCGAGCCGTCCGTACTGCACATTTTTCCCCTAAAACAGGGCCACACTAGGCGTGACTGTTTTGCTTGTATAATAAGCTTTTACAGTAAAACAGGTTTATTTACATGCTTAAGTGGTTCGTTCAAGTCTTTAAATCAATAGGCCCTCACAGATTCTTCCTCGTATGAAAGATCTCGAAGCACTCCATCTTCGGTTGCTTAGGCGTCGCAGAACCAGTGCGCTCTTGTCGTGATTCGGACTCCGAAATGCTGTCCGAATCACTCTCTTCATCGACCTAAGGCTCCGAAAACTCACTATCCTCACCAGACGTCCTGTTAACGCTGTCGAAGAGAATATATATGATTTCATCGTCAGAAAGGCCACACCGCACACTGGACGCCGCCATCTTCTCCAAGCAGTTAGCGATCGAGCGGGAAAGACGACACACAAAAGAGCAAGCTCAAACAAACACAGCGAACAGAACGACCCTCGCCATCTGTTGGCAATGTATCCAACTGCACTACCCCAAGTCTACATGGCGCTCCACCTATGAATTACTCTTCAAAACAAATTTATGCTGACCAGCAAATCGTTCGCTTTGGCAATATGGCCCCTGACGGCACAGCGTGCGATTCGCCGGCTTTGGTAGCGAATGGGTTAATTAGACAACAACATAGTTGGTTCTGCCCGAAGGTGTGAGCACCACTTTAAGTGTAATGCCCGAGTCCCACTGCAGCGACAAACAGAAACAAACGATAGTGACAAGCCTGAAACACATGCAGCATGATCACAACGGTACCTTTGGCAGGCGTTTAGTCGTTTGGTGCTTATGAAGTAAGCACGAGTAATTGCAAGCGTGCATGATGCTCGTGTTTGAGCATGGCCTCCTTTATTCTACAAAGCCTGTCAAATCCCGAAAGACTCTGGTTCGAGGCCTGTCGCTGTCGTTTGTTTCTGTTTGTCGCTCTAGCGGGACTCGGGCATAAGTAATGCCGCGCGACGCTCTTGGGTTGCGTGTTCGGCCCGGTCACCGGAGACGTCCTCTCTGGCGGCAGATGGACCTGGAGAAGCAGCAGTTCCAGGAGGAGCGTGCCGAGCGGCAGCGGCTGCTGTGCGAGCGGCAGGCACGCGAGATCGAGGCCTTTGACGAGGAGAGCGCCCGCATGGGCTTCAACCCGCTCGAGATTGCAGAGGCGTCCCGGGAGCCCCTGTCGGACGGAGACAGCCTGGCGGGCAGCACCCTCAGCCTCGCCCACAGCAACAGCGCCAGCTCCTTCACCCATACGGCCCTCTAGCCCCCCGAGAAGTGCTCCCCCTCCTCTCCCCCCGAGCCGCCACCCCCCCCCCTTCCCTGTAGAGGAGTAGTACCGCGTCTAGGACGAAACGGACAATGGAATGAATCGAAGGTCGCGTTTTTGTCGACGGTCAACGGGATTCGCGTAGCGGCGCCCAGCTTTGGGAGGATGGCGGCGGGCGCTACGTCGAGTCCGTCGCGGTAAAAAAAGCACAGAACGTGACGAATCATTGCGCGCGAGGTCGCCCGGCCGCCTCGTCGGTTAGGTTGCGCCGTGGCGTTCGCCGAAGCCCGCCAAGTCTAGTTTCACGGCTCGGGAAGAAAGCTTGTTCAGTTTGCTATTGTCTTTGGCGAGCGGCATGTTTTTGTTCGGCAGGTTCGAAGTGTCGCCCGTCTGCGCTGGTGCCATCTGAAAGAGGCGTGCACATCCGTCGTTTGCTATCAATCAATTTCGCGTTCAGAGAGAGGAGGAAAATAATTTACACTTTGGTCGGACGCCTCCCTTCGTTTTGAGACTTGTCGGGCGACTTTTGTCCTCGGCTCTCGGTCCGACCCTCCTTTTGTTCTGTCCGCATCTACAAAAATAAGCTTTAACAGAATTTTTTTTTTTTTTTTTTTTGCCCTTGGTGCACTAGCGACGCATTCGAGGGCATTAATAGCTGTAACCATACGGGTATACCGGAATTTGACTTTTAGTGGGGCTCTCGACGGGGCCAGCCGTTGCACTCGTTCGCATAGTTTTTTCTCATCGTATTCGGAGTAAAGAAAATAGACAAATTTTTTCCTCCGCCCTACGATTTCCGAAACTAGCGTGTTGTCTTGCTTTTGATGCGGAGTTAAAAGCTAGAATGTGCGAAGAAAGGGCAGAGATGTCTAAGGTGCGGCTCCCACGACTACCCGGGGGACAGTCGGACGGGCGAAAGTCGCGGCGACGCTTCAGGCCGAAGTCGTAACGCGTGCGACTGCGCCGAGGCGGAGCGGTCCGTTTTCCCGTCCGTGGCGCATCCCTTCCCCTGCCTTCCTCCCACTATGCGAGCCGTGGTCGCGGCTGATGGAGTGCCGACCCGACCCAATTGTCAGTCTTTGAGGGGGACGTCCTCTGTTTCGGCGTGCTGCGACAAATGGCGGTCGTCGTTTCGGAGTGCGTGCAGCCGGCGTACGGACAAGCTCGTAGTGCCATGGTGTCTGTCCCCCGCCACTCGTTTCGTCGGGGCAACGAACTCGGAGTGACGGCGGCCGCCGCCGACGTGTTGGAATTGTTGCTCGCGTGTTCCGTTTTTTGGATCTTGTTGGACGTGCGTGTGTGGCCAGCCCGGCGGTGCTGCCGGTTATGACCAAAGTGGACATTTGTTTCTCGTGGTTCTTCTTTTACGGGAGCGACTGGAAAAAATTGGAAAGCCCTTTTCGTTTTGACCAGCAGGTTTGTTCAGGGGCTGTCCTCTTGCCTAAGCCACTAATTTTTTTTCTTTTTTATATAGGCTGTGTGACTTTCTTTTTCTATTTTAACTTGTAAAAGAGAGCGAGAGAAAGAAGCTTGTAAGTTATGTGGTGCGACACGCAAACTGGTGTCCCTTTTTGGGTCTGCCCCTAATATGTGTCCTACAAACATTTTAACTCAACTGTAGTCTGCTTTTTTTTTTTTTTTTTGCAGCCACAATTTGATTACAGGTTGACCCTACTAATAAGCCATCTTGTTTTGGCTTCATGCACCTGACATCTTTCGGGAAAAAGATGCCTTTTTTTCTTGTTCTGTTTGTGGCACAGACCTTGTCTTTGTTTTGGAAAGTAGTAAGGAACCTTGCTGTTGCCGTAAGTCAATGATCAACGTAGTTTGAACACACACCACAGTGACTGCTCATACTGATTTTGGAAAGGGTCCTAAAATGCGACCTTCGTTTCAACCGTGGAGGAAGAAGGAAGAGGTTCTTTCGTCTGCTGGTCAAACGAGAAAGGGGTTCCGATTGGTTCTTGCCTTGTGAGATTCGGCACCCGATTGTTCACGTCCGAATGAATGGCGGAAATCCGAGGTGCGTTCTGGAATCAGTGGGCAGACAGCCGAGAAGCAGAAAAGTCAACTCTATCGAAGGGGTCGTTAGGAGCACCCGGGTCGAAGCAGAAAACGGAACCATACTTTTTGCTTCCCGTTAACCGTCGCCCCGACGATTTGCACCCTGGAATAATGTACATTAGAGAGGAATGTGTCGTTTCTCAAGAAATCGACGTTGAACCGACGATTTTTTTACTGTTTTCCCAAAGGACACTGCACTAAACAAAAATAGGGGGTGGGAAAGGGCTGTCCCTTCTGTTATGTTGACCACATAAAATAACTTTTTTTTTTTAATTTTTGCGTGCTACTACCACTTTGACCCCACCCAACAGTTTCCCTTTGATGTAAATAGCGCTGTATAAAAATACAAACATCAGCTGGGTTGTATAGACAAGGTCACATGCACCTTTGCCAGTGAACGAGCGAATAAATGATTTCGGAAGAAAAAATGTCCCCCTTCGTCGCTTTCATCTTCACCGGCAGCTGTAAGGGTTTCTACAGCGAGGTTTTGGCAGAGCTTTCTGCTGTGCGTAACAGGCACATCAATGTGTTAGGGGAAATCCCAAGGGTGTACTCGGGTTAGCTACTCGTTAAAGAACAGTCGGCAGTGTCGCACTGTGCAGTTTTTTCTGTCGCTCTCCAGCGTGCCAGTCTACTGAAGCGTCAGCAGCCAGGTGTTGGGACTCCGCAACAGTGGCAACGCCTTCGTTCACTCGTGCTTTTTTCCGGCACTTCTTGCTCCGCCAGGATCGCGACATCCGACAGCACGACACGCTTTTGTGGCGTCACTTCCTGCCCACTTTTGGTGTATGGCCGAAATGAAAGACGCTAAGCACGCCAGTCAAAGCCGCATCCAGGCACCGTTGTTCTTTGGTGTTCAGAGAAAAGGGGGATGGCTGGGAGAGATGTGGGCCTTGTCTACGGTGCAAGTCACTACCTAGTATATTTCAACTGGGAAGAAGTGTGGAACGCTAAGGTACGTCTCTCGGTTTATTCGGTTGAGGTACACTGTTTGTCGTACCAACATCATAAACTCTTTGAAAACCTTTCAATGTTTGGAAACAAATGTCTGGAAACTGCAGACTGGCTTAGAGTCCTTGCACATTGCCTTGGATAGCACTGATGTACGGTGCAATCACTTATGACGATTCCACGTATAACGATGTACTGCTTTTAACAGTCAGTTTCTAGTCAAGATACAATACTTGGTTATAACGAATGCACTTTCGGGTTTTCTCATTGTCGTCACAAGTTGACTGCACTAATCAACCCAGTCACTCCTTATGGGAGGAGTCCACTCGACCCGCCCGAAGGTGCTTCATATATGGGCACAATGCCAGACATTCCATTGCAGTGACATTTTATTCTTTACCTTCTATCACTTGTGACAAAGCTTTTACCTTAGGAAATATCCGGGCCACTGTACCCTGCTAAATTCCACTATTTGTAGCCATCTTGTGCAAATATGGACCTGGAATTGAAATGCATAGTGTGGGTGCAAGTAGCTGGTGCTCTGTAAACAAAACAAAGTAAGGAACAGGTGCAAATCCAGAAACTGCTGAAGCAGTTCATTGATTTCACCGAATATACAGAATGTTTCACCAAACATCTCAAATTTTTCGTGCAAAAACTGCATTGCACAGAAATAATATTTGTACCATATAATACACTTTCAGGAGCAGTGATGTGATTGCTGCGCCATTTGCAGCCTAAGTACTTGCCCTGCTACATCTTGCCGAAACATGAATTTGCCCCAAGATTGCACCAAAACATTGCCCCTTATTAATGTTAGTTGAAGAATAATAGCTCGGGTCCCACTACACCTCCGGATCATTATGGTAGCCTGGTGCAAATTTTCAAAATTGGCGGTTATTGCCTAAAATAACATACTATTCGATTTTATCTCTATCAAACACTGACAGTACTCTGGAAGTTTCACATTTCTCATGTTTGTGGTCTGTTATGACATTAGCACTGTTCAGTTTACTTTTCACCGCGCACTGGTGCATCGCAATAAAACTACAACCACGAAGCAGGCATCGCGATTTTGCACATTTTGCTTTGCCGCAATGCACCCTTGTGCGAAGGAGAAAGCACTCCTCCAGGGTGGGATGTTGGACATGGAGGCCTTGAGTATATAAAAAATATGAGCTTTTTGTAGCGCGGAGCTACACTGGCCGAGGTTGAGCAGTTTCGCGTGACTCGCATAATGATCCGTGCTGCGCAAGCGCGAGGAGCAGTGACGTCGCACGGCGCACAGCTGGAGTGACGTCAGAGGAGTGACGCAGCACAGAGGAGTGACGTCATAGCCGCGGCAGACGCACTGGCGTCGCCGCGTGCCCAGCTGTGCGCCTCCGTTGCGCAGTAGCCAAGTCTGACGCTGCACCGAGCCGCTTGATAGCGCCTCTCATTTTGTGCGCACAAGCTCACGCTACGTATATCCTGGCATAGCCGAGCTAAGCCACCGCAATTTTTTTTCAAAATTCCACCAAAAACGAACAATAAAAAAATGGCGAGGTGCTATCAAGCAGCTCCGGTGCAGCGCAGACTTGGCTACTGCGCAACGGAGGCACACAGCTGGGTACGCGGCGGCGCTAGTGCGTCTGCCGTGGCTATGACGTCTCGAATGCGAAGATCAACGAGGCGCGCGCGGTGGCGCGGAGCAGCGACTCCGGCACGCCAGCTGTGCGCCGTCACTGCTCCTCGCGCTTGCGCAGACCGGCGAGGCGCACGCGGTAATGGCGGAGCCCGCGGCGACGGCGGCTCCGCCCCGCCAGCTGTGCGCCGTGTGACGTCGCTGCTCCTCGCGCTTGCGCAGCACGGAGCACGGCTCATTATGCGAGCCACGCAAAACTGCTCAACCTCGGCCAGTGTAGCTTGTGCGACAAAAAGCCGGACAAATAGGATGTCTAGCACTCCAAGAGGACGGACTCGTCCAACGTCGCCAAAATAAAGAAAGTCGAAAGAACAAATTTGAAACTTAGGTTTATTCTGTGTCCTCTCGTCGCTAGAACATTACACTTGGAACACAAGATATCAATGTACACTTCTCGGGTCATGATATTCACAATTCTGTAGAAATTGCCTCCTGTACACGACATACCCATTGGATCCTAGGAACAATGCACTGAACACAAGCATGTTGAAATAAAAACAAGGAGGGGGTAGTAGTAGGCATGAAAGCAAACGAAAACGGGAGTAATAAAAGCCACGTGCATCCAGGGGTTGCCAAGGTGAAGAAACGAATGCGAGAAAACGGTCGGCAATCACGCGGCCGTTCTACTTTTACATGCCAGCTTCCCTGTCCACTGTTCTTAAGACACTGCACGGGAACAATGTAGCATGCCAGCTGGACTAAAACAAAACCGGCGGCTCCAATATAGGCGGTGGCGCTAAACGGTGTGCCGCAGTGCGAGAAAGGGGGTTTGCAAAATGCATCACAGCCTGTTCCTATTATGCTCTGCACGAGCAGAAGTTACCGTAGCTCTCCAAAAGAACCCAGTCAGAAACTGCTGTCACTTTCCGGCGTGAACATGTACGGAACAGGATCCACTAGTCACAGGTTTGGGAAAACAACCCTCTTTTCGCTGTAGCCCAAGGTCACCGAATCTTACGTTTAAACTTTCAGATGCCCGGAACACGCCTAGCATTTTTTTTTTTTTTTATTAAAATTGATCGTTTTGCCCGCTTTCGCGGTTTATGAATGCTTACCAATTGAAGGGATTCTGAACCGAAATTCGGAGCTTACAAAGCAAGGCTGGAGCGGTGGTCGGGACAATGCAAAACCCAAAAACATCACTCGTACAGCGATATCTCACGGCTGTACTTTTTTGGAAAAGAGTTGAGCTATAGAACACAGCCGACAAGGCCGATGAGACATGCAGCGTCCGTGATTCTCATTCCCTCTCCTCTTCGCTTCGTTCCCTCAAGCTGGTGAACCAAAGCGAGGCCACTTTTCCTCATTCTCAACTTTTCGAAAAGAATCGTGACGTCACATTCCTCTCTTGACCGTGCCCTTCTTTTCCAAAAAATACGGCCATCCGTTAGAGATATCGATGTATGAATGATGTTCTGGAGTTCGTAGCATCCCGTTCAACGCTTCTGCGGCCCTACTTTGTGAAATCCAAATTTTGGTTCAGCATCCCTTTAGAGTTCCCGCCAAGACTGAGAAAACCACAAATAGTGTACCTGACCAAAAACCTTCAATGAAAGTTTAGAAACTTGCTACGATCTCACAGCAGTTTATCACAGAAGACGGACTGTTTATGTAGCCCCGAGACATCCATATTGATGGAAAATGTGGCACCTTCTCAAAGCGACACTCTGGCCCAATAAGTCGGTTCTAAGGTACGAGCAACACAGCGGCGCTGCCAAGAAATGATTAGGCTGTCGACTAACAGGTCTGCCACTCTTTGGTGTACGGAAAGTTGAACATTTGCGGGGAACTGAACACAAGCTCCTAGTTTTCGAGCTGCAGGGGCCACGGCACTGTACGCAAACAAATGAACCGAGGACAAACCCAGCGGAAGAAAGGGAAAAAAAAATGGTTACCTTTTTCCAGGCATCTCCTCCACAACTAAATTGAGGCAGTCAAACGTCAAAACTTAACAATGGCTCGGTCCTCGCTCCAAACGGCTCCGCCTCTCTTCCGTGCATGCACCACGACGGCAAACTCGAACCACTCGTCTGTGCGCTGCACGGCAAGACACATTCTCCTTGCACCGAAATTCCATTAGTCCTAGGGCGTCGGTGGCACTCTTGTAGTACAAAGCGACAAAGAAAAACGAAAGATGGTCGGCAACGTTTACCAGCAGTCCGATCTTCCTCGCCGCTCCCCCTCCACGAATTAATGCTCGGTCTGCGCAGACAACAGCTCTTAGGTAGTGAGGTCGAAGTGCCGAATTTTTGCGTCGCCCGAAAGAGGCTCGTGCAGGGTACGCGTCGGACGCGGGTTCCGCGTTGGCGTTCGGCTGGGACTTGTGTTCTCATTGACAGAACACGAGTCTCAGCCAAACACTGATGCAGCACTCATGTCCAATCCGTGCCCAGTGTCAGCCTCTCAGGCGACGCCCAAAATTGGGCACCACGGCCTCGCCGTCCAGGAGGTGCAGCACGGAACGAACGAGAAGAAGTAAGGTGCGGCGAGTCGCAGGGACCGTCCGCAAACCGGGACGCCCGATCGGCCGGCTTTGGTTGGCCATGCTAGAAAAAAGAGGCATAGGAGGGACGGGGCTCGCGGCAGGCCCCATTCCTTTGGCACATTTTTCTAACAGGGTTCCTCGGCTGGCCCGCTCGGCGGGGCACCGGACGTCCTCGGACCGGGGTCAGGCTCTCGCGGGGCATACGAAGGAGGGGCAAGGAGGGTCTAGTTGGAGGCGGCCGTGACGGCAGGGGCTTGTCTTGGCTAGGATCCGCTCCGGGTGGGGTCCCGGAGCCGCGAGGAGGGCAGACGGCCGGCACGGGCGGCTACGTAGTGCCTCGAAGCACGAACTGCACACTCGCACGGGCTGGTACAACTGCTCGTGGGGCACAGGATGCATCTGACTGGCGCACTGGCTGCAGAACACGTTGCCACAGTTCCTGGCAACAGAGCAAAGGCAGACGAGGGGGCTAGAGCACCCGCCGAGTGGCAAAGAAAACGACGCTGCAGAAAAGCACTGCAGAGGCTGCCCAGTAGACACCAAAGTCAAATTGGGGGGCTTTCTGTGCCAAACTAACGAAGGGCATTCGGCATGCCTAGCAGAGGACTGCCTGGGCATCTTTTGCAGTCCATTCTAAATGTTGGATTCGCAGCACCTTCTCCTCAACAAACCTCTGTCGGATTGTGGGCACCTCGGCCGGGATTCAAACTGGCGGCTGGGAATCCGTAGCCTCGGAGCAAGTGACGGGAATTTTTCTGCCAATGAGAAAAACTGAGTAACCATGCAATAGCACTGGCAAAGGTTTCAGGTTGCGAGAAGATTGCTCGTGTAATATCTCGGCTGCTCCCAAGAGTCTCCGAAAACACGCAGGTGTGAGAAGCTAGCGTTGCAAATCAACCAGAGAACCTGAACAAGCATCCTTCCTACGCTTCACAAAATGTTCATCCAAGTGCATCACTCCACCATTTATACAGATGATTCAATTAATATTGATGATGGGTCATGCCCCTCGTTCTGCTTTGAGACGTGTGAACATTCCCAATGAAAAGTTTGGGGGTGTAGTGAAAATGTACGTTCTAACGGAGCTTTTGAAATAAGTGCAGCACCCTTTGGCACCTCCACCTGCACCACGAGGGATTCTGGAAACTGGCTGTACAGAGCCAGCTGTAGCAGACAATGGAGGCAATGCTCGACGAGCAAGCGAGGGCAGGTGCAGAACAGACCTACTCTTCTCTTTCGCGTCGGTGCCGCCAAATATAGTGTAAATGCTGCAGGTGCAAGGAGTATATGGGACATTTCCACAATTCACTGCACACTTCACACGTGGACGTCTGCTTAGCAACGGGTCTATTGAACTCCAACCTGCGAAAGAGGATGACTCTACTCCTGTCCTAGCCGTAGGTACTGTAACCAAGAGGCGCTACTTTGCAAAAAATCCGAGCAAGGGTGCCTGACACGGTATTTTCCCCAACCAAAAACGTAGGTGACCACAATTCTTATTGAGGAGGAAGCCCTGCTTCATAACCATGGCTGTCAACATGAGCAGGGAACGGCACACACGACGCCGGGGGTGCCCTCACCTGCAGTGGTGCTTGCGTCGCCCGATCCAGAACTCTGCCCCGCAGGCAGTGCAGTGGGAGGCGGCGTGGTCTGGCACCCAGAGGGTGGCCCTGGCCTCCCGCTCGTCCACCTGCTCCCAGCTGAGCTCCGAGGAGCTGCTACCGTCCTGGCACCCGCCCCACGGGGGCTCCCCGCTGCAGGCACAGTCCAACCCAAGCTGCTGACACACACGGGGGTCAGTCGGTCAGTCACTCGGGCAATCAGTCGGACACACGCACGCATACACTCCTCCACAGTCGTAAAAAAACGGACACAAATGCTTTGCTTGATGCTGCAAGCACCAGCCTTGCTTTACTCTACTCTGCACATATTCGAACATCTTGCTGAAACTGTGAACAAAAAGCGACCAAAAAGGACGAGGTCAGGGTGAAACGCCTTTGGAAACGTGTTCAGTCCCGTCCACTAAGACGAAAAGTCTTCGGAAGGATGTTTCCTCCCACCTTCATCCTTCTTTGCTACTTTCCATTTATTCTTGTAACATTACCAGCACGTGTTTGGCAGCATTGAAAAATAATTTTTATGTCATGAGAGACGCACGGAGGACGATATTGTTTTAAGAGATCAGTGGAAATAAGACAGATTCATCAGTTATTTGTGTATACAGTGCCAATGACAGCGAGATTGGTGAGGAACGCCTTTAACAAGACGACGCCATCAAAACCTAAGCGTGGCTGCTTCCGAATACCCCCCCCCCCCCCCCCCCCCCCCCCCCCCCTCAATGCTTTGAAAGGGCTGATATGACAATTGCTGTGACAACAAATATTTTTTCATCAAATGCTTCGTGATGATTTGGTTGTCCGTATCTTAGTAGGTTTCAGTTCTCCTAGCAGGCAGAGAAGGCAATGATGCTATTTCCCAGGGTGTAGTGACTATCAGCACTTCACAGCCTATATTGGTAGTACAGGCATTCTTCAACTAGATACAGAGAGGATACACAGTATGTGCGAAGCTTGTTCAAGCCTGCCTCCAAGTTCGACACTAATACCCTCGAAACTATTTGGTAGTATATGAAGTAGTGGCATCTTATACGAGATCACTTAACTAAAAGCTATTCCACTAATTACAATTGCAAATTGCAATGACAGAAAAAGAAATAAGTTTCCAGAGAGGCCTGTTTCCAAATAGTAGAGCAGCAGAAGCAAGGCAACTTCCCTACATGGTTTCCAGATGTTCCCATTCGGCAGGCTAACCTTGCTTATTCAATATTTATGCCACGGGTGGTGTAGTACTCGAGAGCTACGAAAACTAGGAGGTAGAAGTTTGAAAAGGTGCTTCAAGTTGGGCTGTTCTTTGATCCATGTAAGAATAAACTGCAATTATATTTATACAGTAATCCCTCATTATAACGAAATCGCTTCTTCCGAATTATCGAAGTTCAACATGGTCGTGACCAGAATGCATGCATTTTGAACTGGATTTATTCTAAGTGTATTGGCGGCCAAACATGCTTGTTCCGAAGGCCGCGGTGCCAAAAGCACGCAAGCCTACACGGAGGCGCATGGAGATCATTGTGTTCCCTCCCCCTTCACTGAGGCAAACTGCAAACTGAGAAAAAAGCAAACTGCAAATACGGCAAACAAGAAAACAAACCAAACAGGTGACGGAAGGCAGAGCGCACAGAGCGTTGCTTCTGATGGCTATGCGCCGACACAGGCAGAGAGCACCGGGAGCAACGTCTACGTTCCGACGCTACTCACGGCACCCGCGGCAGACGCTGCCCGACTCCTGTCGGAATCGGGTCAAGGGAGCGATGGAGCCCGGAGGAGCACGGAGGAGATCATCCTTTCAGGAGTCCCTGACGCACGTGCGTGGTATGGGAGAGTGGGAGTGTTTACGGAAAGTTGCTTAGATCCGCGAGGTTGAGAAAAGTAGCCGGTCCAAGTCAGAAATCGCCAAAGAATTCGACATTCCAGCATCGGTTGTTCGACATTGTCCACCATTTTGCAGAACAACCAAGGCATACTGGACGGGTTCAAGAAGTTTCTTATGCAAGGGAAAGCGTGCCCGCGACCCGAAGATGAAAGATCGCCAACTGCTTTGCGCATGTCAGATTTTCTGTCGCGAGCATGCTTGCCGAGCCAGCGCACAATTACCAGAACTGCAACAATCTCTACAGGGGTGTGTGAAAACATGTTGGCGAAACCACCGAGGATAACTCCGATTCGTTCGCGCTTGTCGATGCGGATGTTTCTGTTGATGCTCCTGCCATGGATGCTGCGATCATAGACCTTGCGTGCGGCCGGGGTAAACACAATGCGACGTCGGAGAGGCACCTCGGGAGAGGCCAACTACTGCGGAGACTCAACATCCTTGGCTGCTTCAAAACAAAGTGAAGTGCAGCGGCGGTGATCTTGCGATGCCTGGAGGAGTTCAAGGAGAACTGATGCTTGGATTAAATTATCAGCAAACTCCAGTTCATTCTTTTTTATTCGGGAAAGCAGCTGCTTGTTCATAACCAAGGTTTGATTAAATATACGGTCAGTGCTCCTCAGTGTTCCCGTCCACCTTCAAGGCTGCTGGTGCTGTTTTTATGGTTCTATCACTTATCGAAATAGCACTTATATCAAATTTTCTTGCCGTCCCATTGACTTCCGTTATAATGAGGGATTACTAGTATGTTCAAATTCTTTATTGCTCCGAGCTTCACTGCTCCTACTAGTCTCCAAGGCCTAAGTGTTATGCACAATGCAGCAAAAATTGCAACACCTAGCCCGCACTTTATCTTAGCACAACTAAAAAAAAAAAAACTGCTTGGAATATTGTATGCAAATGTCAGGATTTTGAAACTTTCCTTGGACCTTGCACTTCTAAGTACTATGCAATGAGACTTCTGCAGCATAAATATCAGACTCACCCCATGACCCACAGAAGTCACTAAAGAAATGTGTGTGGCAACATACTGGCAGTCAAAATTAATTTAACGAATTTTATTAAACACTTTGGCGTATGAAGTTTGTCCATTTTGCTATAACAGGACAATGGATTAATGCTTGCAAACTAGTCAGTACTTGGAACATGTTTACACCGCTGTCAAAGGCTGCAGCCCCAACTGCAGTCAGCAGTTGAGGGAAACGATAGTGTCTCAAGCAAACTGGGGTAACTGCTTCCAGCAAAGGTTCAAGAACCAGCATAATCAAACATTCCCGTTTGCCTCGTTTTTCGAACCAGAAATCTTTACCTTAGTGATAGGGTCGATAAAGTTAGTCAAACCCACCTCCCTTGGAAATGGAAATAAAGCTTGACTCGCTGCTTACAGCTGTGACAATGACCCCAGAGCTAGCCAAGTCAAGTCAAGTCAAGCATACTGTGGATGACTGACAATACTTAAAATGTGCATATAACCTAGTTTTGCAATACCTCCAAGGATAACTTGCTCCTATACTTCGTTTCAGCTTAAGTCCAGACTCTGCCCATGCATCCAGCATGAGCAGGTGGCCCTGAACGGTGCTTGCACTGCACGAGCGCACCTGCTTGGCAAGGCACTGAAAGTCCGGAGCCTGCTCTTTGAAGCTTCTGCTACGTTACGACTTGGTGAAATGGAGTATAATTGCCACCACACCGCTTACACCCCCCCCTCCCTCCCTCCTCTCCTCTTGACAGACTTGGTATGGCATGCTTATAGCTATGATCGGAGCTTGTTGCTCTTGGGCATGTTTCTAGCTAGGTTGAAGCTTATTTGCCCTAAATTCTGCAAAAATAATTAGCGATTCTTTGTAGCGCACTTCTTTGTAGAGCACTTGCTCAAGCCAACAAGGCCATAGGAGTGCATGGCCCAAGTCCAGCCAGTTCTGAGGGCCAACATCCAGTCACTCAACCTCCCTAGTTAATGTCATTTATAATTCTCCATACTTCACTGCAGACACCGCACTCACTTCAGTAAATTGGGTTGCAACAGCATGCATTATTAAGACGCACAATTCGATTCCCAAAGCATCCCGACGACTGGATTTGAAAGTATCATTCGCCAGCTCATCTTTGCGTCAACCTTTATTTCAGCCGTTATAGTTTGCGCTTTTTGAAATCTTCCTCCATTTTGGATGCTAAGGGCAGGTTTCACGACACGTTAGGACTAGACTTAACGAGAAAAAGGAACTTGTAGAGAAAAAAAAAGGAAAAAAGCAAGGGACCGGCAACAGTCTTTAACATGTTGGAGTGCATGATGCAATAGCTATTTGCAAATGGTCCCAACAGCTATTTGTAAATGGCCCCAAAAAAGCCATAGTATCACTTTCACTCCAGCTACAATCTGGTCAGTATCAGCTAGCGTCGACTGATGCCTTTTTTTTTTTTTTTTCAAGTCTATTTTGATACACTGGCAGAGCCCAAAGCAGAAATTAAGACTGGGAAAGTCGAGGAGCCAGATGTTGTCAGCGATCAGTCTAAGAGCCAGATAATCTTCAGCGCAAGCACATTCCTTGCTCTTGGCACGTGGTACGCGAGAAGTCTAGAGTCACATGCTTCCGTGACCTTGCCAATGCTAAGGCTGGAATAAGCAGTCTGAGAGTTTCACATATCCGAGGCCTCACATTAGAAAATGGTCCAAATATGACCTTGACCCCTACCTTGCGACGGACTTCAATCCTTGCAAGTGATGCCGAGGCTTATGTTAAATGTTGCATCATGGGAATGCATGTTTCATAAATGGAACAACTGAGAAGGCTCTATCGCTGTGCCTCAAATCAAACTAAATCTGTTGAAATGATCCTGACTAGCAACAAAAACAAGGCAATTTAGTTAGAACCTCTAAGGTCACCTAATCGAGAGATTAGTATTCTTAAATTTCCGGTAGGTTGGAGGGAGGAAATTAGCGAGCGTGTACGTTTCCGCACAGCGGAGTTGTGTACTTGCAGGTACAGCCCAGACTGAATAGGTAGTGTTCCATCCGCAATTTTAGCAACCCATAGAGTGAGGGAAGTTATTCGCTGCAAGCGATATAGTAGTACATAGATTCCATCTAAATACCTATTTACAAAGCAACCATCTTCAGGTAGCGCTGGTGCGATCACCCATCGCTCTTGCATATCCATATCTGGGAACACCGACAACTCTGGACATAACCACAAAGCAACCAAAACAGACTTTTTCACCTAAAACGATGCACACAGCCATTCAAGAACACAAAGTCATTAATTTTAATTCCGGCATCTAACACTGGTGTCACAATGCACCCATCAGCCTAACTAAATGCAAATTTTATTACTATACAAAATCAGAGAACAAAATGTACAACAACTTTGTGACACGCGACGGAACAAAGAAAAAATGTCCCCAACAATCCGTCGCATCAACACCGAGATTGGGCCACACCGAATTTCGCTTGTGAATCGGGTCGGACAGCGAATGGCGCGGTTCTTGCGCGCACCGGGTGGAGACTGCCAACGGCGACGGAGTTTATTTCGGGTGGAAATCCTAGCACGAGGGGAGATGCGGTGGCAAGGCATCACGTGCAGCCCACTTCCATTTCCATAGCCCCGGAGCAAAGGTGCTGCAGGCAGGGAGAGTTCCAGAAGAGACTCACAGCATCCTCGAGTGCCTCCGAGGCCTCCTTGCCGTTGTGGTGCAGGGATCGCTGATCCAGCGCAAACCTGGCTCGGCGCAGCTCGTTTTCCAAGTTCTCTATCTTGGCCTGCAATGACGGCGAGCATTTCACAATTAACACCGGCTCGCGCATTAACATTGGAGTGTGGCCGACTGAGTTATTTGTCGCATATCGCCGCGACGCGTTGCACGAAGTTTAAACTGGGTGGTGCCAGTTTCCAGACGGCACTCGAATGCTTCCGGTGTTGATCTACAATGCCTGGAACACGTCTCCGAACGGTGTACTTCGCGTCCCATTTTGCCTGTGCGTCGAAAGTGGTCCCAAACGGGCAACGAACGATGGCAGAAAAGCCGGAGTGTTACGTCGTTGGGTGTCGCAATCCCGGCGGTTGGTCATACATGTCTTGGAAAAAAAGCATGAGCAAACGCGAGTGTCGCCATTGTCACGGCGTCCCAACTCCCGGCCGTCCAAGCTTCCGTGGGCTGTCGAGCTGGAGAGCGACCTGCGGCAAAACGGACGTCTGCCACATCTACCGCTCCTAAGCCGTCGTCGGATGGAAATCGAGGAACCACTATTTGGGACGCAGTAAACGCGCCAGTCGGGGACTCGTTCCAGGCGCCGCACCCAAACTAAACCGACTGCTCCGCAGTATTTACAAGATCAAATCTATGCGCCGTCTACGAGACGGGATTGCTCATGAGACTGTCAGAATTATTTCGAGCTCGCGGTTAAAGAAGAGAGCGTAAAAGGCCGGGATATATACTCGGACTCGAAGTTGGCCGGGGCTGCCCGGCATAAGATGCCGGCGTGTCGTCTCGTCGAAAGCAGTCGCAACCGGTCGCGACGCACTCAACCGCGCTCGAACGCAAACGTCCGAACCAGCCTTTAGACCCTACCCGAGAACGCCGAAAAAGAGCCAACCGAACATTTCCATCGTCCTAGCACAGAACCTTTGGAGGTTCCTCGAGATTCGCGTCGACCTCGAAAGAATCTTGCCGCTCGCGTCTACGTCGAGGAATGAAAGGCTTCGTTAGGCGAGGAGAGTGCACTCTTCTTGTCGTCTGCCACCGGTGGAGCACTTCGTAAATGCGTAACATTTATAGGGCAAGCCTTAGGGATTCTGCGTCTGTGGATGTAGCCTCGACGACATTGCAGTGTCACGTGACGCCGACATCGTGTTAGCTGGTGTCACGACGTCGTGCAACACTAAGGGCTTTAAATGTCCGCAAAACCCTCACAATATGCCTTTTAGTGGCCTCCTTATAGGACTCGCAAAAGGAGGTGCACAAAGAGGCCCTCCGAATGCAGCGCATTCTGGACACCCCTGGGAAATGCCAAAGAGACTGCCAATTCCTTCTCCCAGAAGAAGCCGCTTTACCCACATCCGACCCGGGGGTCGAGGGGGCTCCGAGTGCCCGAAGCTCTTGGACACAGCTCCCGGCTTTAGTTTTCCAGCTGCCGTTAAAAATCTGCTCATCTTGTAGCAGTTCAGACATTCCAATCATGGGCGGGTTGTCGGAATCCCGTCGCGCAGCCACCACTCGCACAACGTGCCTTCGCTAGGAAATCGAGGGTATGGCAAGCCCCGGTCGCCTTTGCTGCTGCTGGTGCGGGCGACTGCAAGGCACCAACTTTCACCTTCCGTCTTGCAAAAACTCTAACCTTAAAAACGAAAAAAAAATTTGTTGCGAAGCACGGTGCACTAAGCATCCCCAGCACACTAGGCACACCTCATGCAAGACCGCTCACTGCCTGCGACGACGTAAGGAAAGCAGCAGCAAGTTGCCTCTCAATATCTACCCCGAAGATGTCATTAGAAAATTGACCAACTTTGTGAAAGATTATTTGGCAGAAATACCTTTACCAATATGTTCGGCACTGGTGGGACGACTTAATATTTAGGCACGTTGGAGACCACGAAAGAAAGTTGTTCAAGTTTGCAAAACTCGCCGAAATTTCGCAGTTCTGCGAGTACGCTAGATATAACATTTGAGTCTCTTATTCCTCTAATCGAAGCGCCAACCAGCTATAAAGACTGCCAAGGTCTTCGTACCGTCGGAACCATGGGCCAAAACGTATTCGAGAGTTACGCGGGAATTGACCGTTCTACTGAAACCAGCAGCGGCAGCTTAGGATCTCGAGTTTGTCTTTCACAAAATGGGAACAGGAATGTGCACATTTGCTAAATTCATTCAATGAAATAGCCATCTGCGAATAACGCGGAATTGCATTCTAACGGAAGCCAACTCTGATTTAACGACAGTTTGAAGTGTGCGTGGCGCAGGGATAAAAGGTAGCAGCGTTGGCCACCTGCCAAACACCTGTGTCATCAACTTCCTGCCAACCACCTGCACATGTCAACACGAGTCGCACGTCAACGCGCGACGAGCTACCCCGTGCGATGCTCCATCACCTCGGTCTGCGCATTCTCCGCTTCAAAAGGACGCGGCAGTGCGTACCAAAAACGCGGATGTCGAACACGAGTGTCGGCCGAGTTTCTCACAAAATGAAAATCTGCATACAACGGTTTCGAGAGACTGAAATACAGCTGCAAATTTAGTTGCAGATTGTGTTTTAGAGATGGCTTTTTAAGTTTATGGCGTCACGAAAGGTTGTAACGAAAGACATAACACAGTCAGCTCTCCTTGCAGATATCATTTCGCCCCTTGCCAGGAATCGAAAAGTGATGAACTCTCGGTCAGTAGGGCGACGCTCTATCCCCGAGCTACCGGAGTGGCTAGGAAAAGTTTTATTTTGGCTGTTATATAAAAACTCGCACGGCCGCAAAATAACTGGCACCAATGTTGGGAACGGTCTTGTGATGTTACCGTATTTTCCAGTATATAAGTCGCGTTTTTTTTTAAACATTTTTCTTGGTGCGACTTATACAACAATGCGACTTATATAAGATTTTTTTTTTTTTTTTTTCGAGTTGCGACGCTATTTTTTTTATACTCCGTGCGCCATCTTTTGTAGAGAACCATAACTACGTAGCCATAGGTGGTGTTTCCCCCTCCAGGAGGCACTGCTGTCGCCGCACTATTTTGACTCGGAATGCGAGACATTTTAATTTTTTTTGTCTTCCCCGAAGCGGCTGCAGAATATTTTCTCGCGTCTTTCTCAGTTTCCGTTTGACGAGCAGTCTTTTTGTACCATGCTCCAGCCGTGTTGCTACATGTAAAAGGAAGGATTGTAGCTAGCCGATCTTTTGGAGGTACAAAAAAAAAGTATGTCAAGGTTTATTTTTCTGCCCGCGCATCGATGCTCGCGACGTTTCCGGGACTTGGCCTAGGCTAGGCCTAGTGCTCTAAAGGTTGGTTCGCGAGTGTCTAGCTGCTTAAACTTTCGTTCGCTCGGCATGCGTTCGCTCGAATAAAGTCGACTACCCTCTCATTTTGCACATTTTACGTCTTTTTGCTGCGAAACACTCCATTGCCCCCGCCAGACAGCACCATACTATGGGCATTTCTCGTGAGCCGAAATGCGCGGCAAACGGTACATGCGATCTAGCAATTGTGCGAAACTCCGATTTCACGATACCAATGCGCGTAAACTAAAGAACTCATCACGTGAACCGTGCAAAGAGGTGCGACTTATACAAAGGTGCGACTTATATACCAACTTTTTCACGAAAATGGCTCAATATACGGATGTGCGACTTATACAAGGGTGCGACTTATAGTCCGGAAAATACGGTATGTGATCGTGCGCTGCAGCGATGGATCACCTGCGACGACTCGTCTTTGCAAAACGACACCTATGAACAAGACTGGTTACGAATGTCTCGTAACCAGAAGGACAAAAAGTTGAGGATGACAAAGAGAAAGACTGCAAAGAGAAAGATGCGGAATATGTTGCGTGTTCGTGTCTCATTTCCTAACAGATTACCCCAAAAGCCCAACAGGCAAAAGAGACTTTACAGATCTAAATAAATCGGAATGGGTGGACCCAAGCACACGACGCATTCTATGTTAGTCGGCTTCCTAGTAAGTATCGCGGCAAGTTTTTTCGTTACAGCTTATGTTGACAAAACCGTCTCAAACATGTGCAAAGGCAACAGCGGCAGGCAAAGTCCCCCCACCTCATGGTCTAGAACCATCTGGTGTATCCTCTGCTGGAGGGCATCCACGGGGGTGTTGAGGCCGTCCACGTCAAACTGCTGCTGGCAAGAGGCCTGCGAAGACTGGGTACGCGAGGCCATGGGGTCCAGGAGAAGCCGGTCGTCGCACGGCGTTGCAGGGAAGCCAGAGCTTGGTGTCCTGCAAAATTGGAGTCTCGGAATTAACTCGCCTTGATTCGACTTCGGTTCATTTGACTCAGTTTATTTCCAACGTGATAAAAGAGTCCATAAATTCGTACGGCGAAAAAAAATATGGTAATTCGAACGTGAAAAACACCTGCATAATTAAATTCGAGCGAACGCGTGCGGACATACATTGCACCACACTACAGCGGTCCATTTCGAAAATAAAAACTAGGACACGCAGGCAGACGCGGTTTTTTGTTCTTTACTTCAGAAAGGTCGAGACACCAACTCCCAAATTATTTAAGCAAAGCACTGAAACTGTTGCACAGCTCCTTTAACGACCTAAGTTTCAGAATGTTTTTTAAAAAAGTCATTATTCACTTTTAAGGTTTTCAGTTTTAGAAACTAATAGACCGATCCCACCAAGCGTTCCACGCATGCGTGACGCCACCATAGCTGTAGTTCGTAGGAGGCAGACGCCAGTTCACGAGACAGCTCATGCCGCCTCGTGCTCTGCTCGCGCAGACCTCCAGCAGGGTTGTCGCGCGTGCAGAAAGACTACAGCTCCCACGATGCATGTCGGCAGCGGTGGCGTACTCAAACTAGCTGGTGAGATCGGTCTATTATACACCCTTACACTTTATTTCATAATCATGTGCCAAATAGTTCAGTTGATATAAAATATTTTCAACACATTGTGAGGCAGTAACAAAGAAAAGGAGTTCAATGTTTGAATTCAGTTTTCGCAGTTCCGCTTTTTGATGCAAATTTCGTACGAAGGAATCTTTTGTTCAAAGGTAAACTTATTCTGATACCATAATTAAAATGTTTCTGAACTGAAATTTACTGGGGAATCGGGCTATATACTTTATTTTGTTTTAGGTTGAAGTTCTCATTAAGAAAAAGCTATGTTTTCAAAAATTGACATAGGACAGATATTATGCCTCTCATATTTTAAGGTAATCACTCTTCCTGAAATATTTACATTCGAGTTCTAAAAACTCGATAGCCCGAAGTCCCACATCCCCCACTTTCTATTCAAGCAGTTAAAATAATGCTCAATAGCTTCATTTGCATATCATAGATTTCTTAACGAAGAGTGACACATCTTATGCAGGTATGTAAAGTTGTCCTAGAGAGCTGAAAGTTGGCACAGTACAGCTTCATCTGAAGTTAAATCTCCCCTGCAAATTTCATACCTATCACTTGAGTAGTTCAGAAGTTCAACCTCTAGCCAGTGTCCCCCCTTAAACGTTTAGTTTCTTTAGTTATTCTTCGCCTCATCATTTGCTATTCGTGACAATATAGGTGCTAATTTGGATTTCTCTCCTAACTCAAGATGTGTCTTGCAGCCTAATTATTGAGCTAAAGAAATTAACCGTGGAAACTATTTTGTGACACGTGTGTCCGATTCAGGCACTAAAAATATTTTGGCGAGTTCAGTGATTTTTTAGAGGCAAGGTCTTCCATACACTTTGAAGGTAACACAAAATATTGTATTTGCTGAAAAAATCTACTCCAATATTTGTGTTTTTGCTGCTTTTTCTCACTCCGACAATTGTAATGCGAAATAATGAACTTCAGGCCCTTTAATGGGTTTTCGGGCACTTAGGTGATTAATTGCTTGTGCATTACTCGCAGCACAAAAATAACAGAATCAATTCATATTTTACAAAATAATGCCATGGGAGATGAGTTTAGAATATGTTCACAAAACATATAAACAGGCTGTTCTCCCTACAAAAAAAAAGAAAAAAAAAAGAACACAAAAATGGAATTTGAGTCGGACGGCAGAAGTGTGTGTGTTTTAACCCTATATTCTATCCAAGGTTTATGTCTATCTTGATAATGATGTTGAAGTTTTTCATATTCTAAAAAGAAAACGAAGTGAGACCTTTCTGTAAAGACAGGTATGGTTAAATAGCATATTTTTGTGATTGTGAAGTTTATTGGGGGCCTACATTACAATGATTTGCATTATTAATAATATAATTAAGATAAGTTTTTCAAGCTCTAATATAATGTGTTGCTTATGATCTAATTTAAAACGTGCGAACAACTATGGTATAATTCAAAGTTGGCAAATTATCACCACTGGTGCCAATTCCAGCATGTTTTAAGAACAGGTTATAAAATAAAAATAGTGTAAAATCAATAAAAAAAATTCTAGCTAGTCTGGGAGATCAATGTAAAAGGATGTTAGTAATTGCAAGTGCTATCAAATATGGTACTATCGAAGTCGCAACTTTTGACAGTTGGCAAAACTTCCAAATTCGCCACCAATTTTTCCGGACCAAATGCCCCACAATATAAAAAATAGAATTCGTTATTCTTTTTCAATCACAAAACTTCCCAGAAATTTTTTTCTCTTTTTTCCGTTTTGATGTGCCGTCTTTTTGCCCATTTCAGGCTTTCCAGTTCGAAGGAATGCCAACCCACTTGCCCGTCTACTCACTGCACCCCGTTTCGTTGGCGTTGGAAAACCGGTGAAACAGTAGCGAGTTTTAGTATTGCATATACGAGCGAACGCAAGCACTGTGTGTTTGTGTTAGTGTTGCATGTTCCACACTGCGCATGTAGGGGGTCCAAAATCGCGCTCTTATGTTGTCGCATGGCGACAAAGCGCATGCGCAGCGCAGAGCATGCAACACTAACGCAAACGCGAGTTTGCTTCTATACGCAAACCTAAAACTCTGATAATATACAATCCCATACCAGCTGCAGCACTACGTTGGGACAGTGAAGAGAGTCGTTTGCATTCAGAAATGAATTCTGGCAAGTCATGATCGCGAGCAGCTCCGCTGTGCCCGCTGAGCAGGAGAACCAGGGAACCTTCACTAGAGCGCTTCCCGTTTCTGCCGCAACAAGCTGGAGAAGCCAATACCGTAAAATTCCGAGCGAACGCCCACCCAAAATGAAGAGATAAATGGTGAAAAACATGGGGTGGGCTATCTTTGGGGATGCCACAGCAAAATTTTATCAGAAATAATGATAAGAACCGGGGCACCCGCTACAAACCGCGTGACGCGGGAACTGATACTGCAGATCGCGGACACGGCGAATTCGCGTTTCACGATGCGATAAACACGCCGGAATTCACTACGAACTCCTGTGTCACGGAAAAGGATACCGCAGGTTGCAGACGCAGCAGATGTGCGTTTGACAGCGCGAAAGACCCGCGGAAACCCGCCGAGAACTCGCATCTCACGGGAACGGATACTGCAGAAACCGATATCGCGGACGTAAACGCGGGAATCCGCTGCAAACCCGCATGTCACGGAAACAAATCAAGCAGATCGCGGCCGCAGCAGAATTGCATTTCACGATGCAATAATACACGCGGGAACAACTCGCGCGTGTTACAGCTAGGAATCGATATCGCGCGCGCAGATCGTGGGCAAAAACACGGGAATCTGCTAAAAACTCGGGAACGGATAGCGCAGATTGCAAACACAGCAGATTTGCATTTCACGCATTTCATGCGAGCAGATCGCAGACAAAAACGCGGGACCGCAGATCGCGCCGTTGACGCGCGATTCCCGTCGGACATCGCGTGACGTCCGGCGGGAATCGGGGGGGAAGGGCGATGTATCGGAATACCGTAAAAACCCGCGTATAGCCCGGGGTTTTTTTCTAAATTTTAGGGTGTGAAATTTCGGCCCCGTACTATATGCGGATCTCAAAACTTCTCGGTCTCAATTCACAGTTTTGGTTTCGGTTTCGGCATTGGGCGGTGCTATCATCATCATCATCAGTAGGTGTCTGCGCGCTTCTGCGTCGTTGGTGGCGATAGTCCTAGAGACAATACAGGACAGGCGTGCAACAGTGGCCATTGCAATCACTTGGCGCGCATCACGACGGCCACAAGTTTCTGTGATTTTACACCATGTCAGGACCGCGCAGGCAGTACTCGGCTGCCTTTAAACGAAAAGTTATTTCTGCTGCCGAAACCATCGGCAACTGTGCTGCGGAGCGGCAGTTCGGCGTGAACGAGCGGAGCATTCGCGGTTGGCGGAAGCAGAAGCAAGCCCTTTTTGCATGCAGCGGCCAGAGAAAAAGTTTCCGGGGACCGAAAAATGGAGCGTTTCCCGAAGTAGAACGAGAACTGACGGACTTCGTTCGGGAGCAACGAGCTGCACATCTCGCGGTGAACATCGAGCTGCTGCAAGCAAAGGCAAGGGAGATCGCTCGAGACAAAGGCATTCAGCGGGCGGACTTCAAGGCAAGCAAGCATTGGGTGACTCGCTTCATGCGCCGCGCTGGGTTCTCCCTACGTCGGCGTACGTCGATCTCGCAGAAGCTGCCAGAAAGCTACGAAGAGCTGCTTGTGGCTTTTCAGAAGCACGTGATTTCTTTGCGAAAGGCAGTCCCCTTTCAGCTGGGCCAGATCGGCAACGCTGACCAGACGCCGGTGTACCTCGATATGCCCTCGGCTCTAACGGTGCATCAAAAAGGCTCCAGGCAAGTTATCGTGCGATCAACTGGGAACGAGAAAACGCGGGTAACTGTAATGTTGTCCTGCACGGCAGACGGTCGCAAGCTGCCACCCTACGTGGTCTTCAAACGAAAGACGCTGCCGAAGGGGGAGAAGTTCCCAAAAAATGTTGTCGTCCGCTGCCAGGACAAGGGGTGGATGGACGAATCGCTAGTGCTGGACTGGATAAAGTCCGTGTGGTGTCGACGGCCCGGAGCACTGCTGGGGCTCCCATCGATGCTTGTGCTCGACGCGTTTCGGTGTCATCTGGCGGACTCCGTCAAGCGACTGCTGCGCGACTCCCGCACCGAGCTCGTCGTCATCCCGGGAGGGATGACATCCCAGCTGCAGCCACTTGATGTGTGCATTAATAAGCCGTTTAAGGACCACATCAGGCGCCTGTATATGGAGTGGATGAGGTCCGGAGAGCCGGAAGTGACCCCTGCCGGACGGCTGAAACGGGCCTCGCCAGCTCTGCTCTGCGCATGGATCGCCGAGGCGTGGGCCTGCATTCCCGAGGCGCTGGTTTGTCGTGCCTTTAAAAAGTGCTCCATTTCAAACGCGCTTGATGGCACGGAGGATGAGGTGCTGTGGGAGGACATTTCCGACAAGGGAACTTCGGAAGAGAGTGCGTCAGACGAGGACGACGAATAAGGTGTAATGTAAATAAATGCATTTTTCTGTTTTTCTTGAACTATATTCGCGTGAAAACGTTTTTCCTCGCGTTTTCTATCCCCGAATTACACCTCGGACTATATCCGGGTCCGACGTTTTTTCTCGCGTTTTGTATTCCCGAATTACACCTCGGACTATATGCGGGTCCGAACTATACGCGGGTTTTTACGGTACCGTTCCCAACAGATGTTGGACAAAAAGGGGGGGGTGGGCGATCCTTCAAACGTGGGCGTTCGCTCGGAATTTTACGGTATACGAGTTCTGATATAACAAACCACAGTAGTCCCTTGTTATAACAAAATCGAGTTTTTCCAATTATCGCTTTTATCGAAGTTCAATGTGGTCCCGACCGAAATGCACGCATTTCGAACTGGATTATTTAAAGAGTATCGGCGGCCAACCGATCTCCGTGTAGGCATACAAGCCTACACGGAGACTTGCCCGGAGACCTGCATTCCTTCCTCCTTCACCAAGGTAAACGGCACAAACGGGTGACTGAGGGCAGAGCATCGCTTCCGATGCCGATGCACGCAGGTAGCAGCGGAGCAGGGTTATGTTCCGACGCTACTAGCAGCACCCACAGTCGACGTTGCCCGACTCTCGTCGGAATTGGGTCAAGGAAGTGGTGGAGCCCAGAGGAGATGATCCCTTCGGAAGCCTCTGACGTGGGGTCCCTATCATTTCGTCAAAACTTGTTTCGTGGAATTACGTTTTGTGGACAACTTTTCGTCGACACGATCGTTTCGTCGACGCAATCGTTTCGTCGACGCGATCGTTTCGTCGGCGCGATCGTTTCGTCGGCGCGATCGTTTCGTCGGCGCGATCGTTTCGTCGGCGCGATCGTTTCGTCGACGCGATCGTTTCGTCGACGCGATCGTTTCGTCGACGCGATCGTTTCGTCGACGCGATCGTTTCGTCGACGCGATCGTTTCGTCGACGCGATCGTTTCGTCGACGCGATCGTTTCGTCGACGCGATCGTTTCGTCGACACTACAGCTTCGTCGACACTACAGCTTCGTCGACACTACAGCTTCGTCGACACTATAGCTTCGTCGACACTATAGCTTCGTCGACACTATAGCTTCGTCGACACGTTCGTTTCGTCGACACGTTCGTTTCGTCGACACGTTCGTTTCGTCGACACGTTCGTTTCGTCGACACGTTCGTTTCGTCGACACGTTCGTTTCGTCGACACGTTCGTTTCGTCGACACGTTCGTTTCGTCGACACGTTCGTTTCAGTCGACACGTTCGTTTCAGTCGACACGTTCGTTTCAGTCGACACGTTCGTTTCGTCGACACGTTCGTTTCGTCGACACGTTCGTTTCAGTCGACACGTTCGTTTCAGTCGACACGTTCGTTTCAGTCGACACGTTCGTTTCAGTCGACACGATCGTATCGTCGACACGATCGTATCGTCGACACAATCGTATCGTCGACACAATCGTATCGTCGACACAATCGTATCGTCGACACAATCGTATCGTCGACACAATCGTATCGTCGACACTCGTTACGTGAATTGCACGCTGTATGGACATTTCGTCACGTGTGTATCACTAGGGTGCGCGTTAACCCACCCGACCCGCCCGCCTGCTTTCATGCCGCTTCGTGGCGACAGTATGCGGCGGCTCATTACAAAAATGTCAAACCATTTGACCAACCCGTACACGCCGCTTCGCGGCGACAGTCACAGGCAGCTTATTATACAAAGAAGCTAATTTGAGCTGTAGATGAAACGATCTGTTGAAGAAACTCTGTCGTTAAAACATTGCATGTCGATGAAACATCGTTCGATGAACTGATTGCCACCGCCCAATGGGCGCGCAAGCACGGGCGCGCCTGCGCGGGCGTGCCTCTGGCGTACCACGTGCGTCGTATGGGATTGGGAGTCTTTACCGAAAGTCGCTTAGATCAGCGAGGTTGAGAAAAGTGGTCAGCCCAAATCTGAAATCGCCAAAGAGTTTGACATACCGGCATCGGCTGTTGGACACTGTCCACTGCAAGCAAAACATACTGGCCGGTTCAAGAAGTTTCTCATGCAAGAGAAAGCGCACCCGCAACCTGAAGATGAAAAATAGCCAACTGCTTTGCGCACGTCGGATTTTCTCTCGCGAGCATGCCTGCTGAGCCGGCGCACGATTCTCAGAGCTGCAACAGCCTCTACAGGAGTGCGTGAAAACATGTCGGCGAAGCCACCAAGAATAACTCATTTGTTCGCGATGCGGACGTTACCGTTGTTGCTCTTGCCCCGGACGCTGGTTGTAAACCTTGCATGTGGCCAGGGTAAACACGTATCGACATCAGAAAGGCACTTCGGGAAACGCCGACGACCGCGGAGACACAAAACATCCTACGGCTGCTTTGAAACAAAGCGGAGTGCAGTGGAAGTGACAGTGTTCTTGTGATGCCTGGAGCAGTTCAAGGAGAACTGATGCCCGGATGAAATTATCGGCAAACTCCACTTAATTTTTTTACTCGGTGAAGCTTGCTCCTAACCAAGGTTTGTTTGACTAAATATAATGTCAGAGTGTTTCTTAGTGTTCCCATCCAACTGGAAGGTTGCTGGCACTGTTTTTTGGCTCTATTACTTTTATTGGATAAGTGCTGATTTTTATCAAATTTGTTTGCTGTCCCATTGACTTTGTTATAACGAGGGATTGCTGTACTTGATATATAAAACCAATATGCGCATTACGTGATGCACATTGAAAACCCCAGGCTAGCACTGATAGAGCACTGGCTTAATTTCTCACCCACAGCATAGACACCAGATGCCCAATGGGGATCTGGATTTCCTTCTGTCTGAACTAACACAAAACCCAATTGCTTCAACATAGGTCGTGCTTCTTCTGAAGCGAAGTGTTGAAGCTTAATGCGAGAGAAATTGGAGAATTCCGAAGACATCACACACAATCTTGGAAAAACTAACTTTAAACGGTAAAAGTGAGCTGCAAATAAATTGAATAGAAAACACTATTTGCAAAACATCTGAAGTTAAAAATATTTGCAAACCATTGCTTTAAAAGAGACATAGTAAGAACCTAGGAAGAACATACAGTGGTGACCAAAGCCAACAAAGCCACAAAAGCGTGTGGCCTTGGGCAACACTCGTGAATCATGCTGGCGGCAAGAGGAACCATGCACATTGGGTGCTGGCCCCGTTTGAGATTAACGGCTATCAACGTTCAGCTATCCGATCACGCCGTCTTTTGAAGTGCCGTGCTCAGTTGTGCGGCCGATAGCCGGACGTCGAATCTTGTAACCGGTCTATACTCGGCAAGATCGCTTGCTCTCGCTGCTGGCATCACATGCGCGCGTTGTTACGAGGCCGCACACTGCTGTAGTTTCGTTGGCTTTGTCCACCGCCGTACATGGCCGATTCGAGCCAAGGCACCCACCTCGAATGCATGGGTGTGGAGTAGTGGGAGAAGCGGCCACCGTTGGCCGTGGCTGCCGCGGCCGACCGCGCCAGGGACGAGCGCGTGGCCGCCAGCAGGTTCTCGTGGCCATTCTTGCGCGACAGGCATACAACGCACTTGCCGGGGGCCACTTCCTCCAGGGGAAGCTCCGAATAGCCTCCCCCAAGCACCGCTCCGGCAGAGCTCCGGAGATCTGTCGTGCTCGTACTCGCCGTGTTGCTCAGCTGCTGATCCAGCTGTGCAGGTGACAGCTCTGCTGACTCCGGCATTGTCCTCTGTACGAAGAAACATTAGTAAGTGAGCAGGAGTAGCAACCACAGTTCAACAGTAACAAGACGAAAAGGAAGTACAAGTGGCGCACAATGTTCTCTTTTCATTCCCAGCAAAAACCAGGCAAGTGGAAATGATGTAAATAAATAGTTTGATTATTGATAGCTTTATACTTTATGTACCTACAGCTCGTTACAAATTGGTGGCCCAGACATAGCGGAAATATAGTCAATGATCCGGGTGAATCATTGAGCGCACCACTGCTCCTGAAGTCGCTATGGCTTGCACTGGCAAGCATACTCAACTCTCAGCACTTTCAGGCTTTGTGTTTGCAACAACCCTATTTTTCAGAATGCAGGGCGCCAAGGCAAAAATGATTACGCCCAAGTACCACTGGGCTCATTTTGTTTGACCAAAAGTCATAGGCGGAACCAAGTTTAGAAGAGTGCAGCAATCGTGCAGCAACGAAGTAGCAATCGTGCAGCAACGAAGCCACTGTATTTAATGTGCTGGTAACCTAACTGCATTAACTAGCTCAGATGGTTCAGGCAAAACAGATGAATCTACTTCTACAAGTCCTGGCTGGGTCCTAGTTCAGCATATTCGGGAAAATTAGACCGAATTGTCAAAGTTTTGGTTTCGTCTTCAAAGATCTCTATACCGTCAAAGGAAGTCGATAGGAAATCTGTAAAAATTTGTGTCGTATTGCAAAGCCTAAGAGGTGGGCAAATCGTAACTTTTCAGTTAAGTTTCTCACTCCTTGCGCGCTCTCGTTTCCGCCTCTTCCTCAGTTTCTGCCCGTATAGCATAATGCACCAAGTATGACTCGCCGCCGAGGGTCACCTGTGGACTACGTATGCTCAGACAGTTGCATGCTACCACAGGCAACAGTCGGCTGGTAGTCGTGCTTAGTCCAGCTCAGTGTTGCCAATTTAGCGGTTTTCCCGCTATACTTAGCGGTTTTTGGTTCTGTTTAGCGGGATAAATTATTGTTTTGCGGGCGGCGGGATTTTTAGCCGCCCGCAAAACCGCAGACAGTTGCATGCTACCACAGGCAACAGTCTGCTGGTAGTCGTGCTTAGTCCAGCTCAGTGTTGCCAATTTAGCGGTTTTCCCGCTAAACTTAGCGGTTTTTGGTTCTGTTTAGCGGGATAAATTATTGTTTTGCGGGCGGCAGGATTTTTAGCCGCCCGCAAAACCGCAGACAGTTGCATGCTACCACAGGCAACAGTCGGCTGGTAGTCGTGCTTAGTCCAGCTCAGTGTTGCCAATTTAGCGGTTTTCCCGCTAAACTTAGCGGTTTTTGGTTCTGTTTAGCGGGATAAATTATTGTTTTGCGGGCGGCAGGATTTTTAGCCGCCCGCAAAACCGCAGACAGTTGCATGCTACCACAGGCAACAGTCGGCTGGTAGTCGTGCTTAGTCCAGCTCAGTGTTGCCAATTTAGCGGTTTTCCCGCTAAACTTAGCGGTTTTTGGTTCTGTTTAGCGGGATAAATTATTGTTTTGCGGGCAACGGGATTTTTAGCCGGTTTTATTTAATCTTGACGGATTTTTAGAGATATAGAAGTTTTATATCTATTTACTGTCTACTATGCACCTGTCACATCTATATTCAGCCACAGTCGTCTTTGCTTACTCTCAGTAATGTTCTGGTTAGTGAGAGTAACACCTGCGATGTCATCAAAACATTAAGGCATCGAAGATCCAAACATTCCTACCTGTTTTGTGCGCGCACGTTTGAACAGCATGAATGTTCTAATGCTCTTTTGACGTTTTTGTCACTGCTTCGTGAAATCGGCCGGGTGAAGTCCGCTTAACAGTTTAGAAAAGACTGGCGAGAAGACCCCAAGCTTAAAGACTGGCTACTGGAGGTTCCTGGTGCGATATCAGACGAGCCAGGTGCCGCTAATGCAGAACAGAACTATCCGCGAAGCACGGTGATTTGGTAGCGCACGCTGCATCAAAGAAGCAAGTTTCGGCCGCTGCACCTTTCTCCTTTGCAGGCAGACGACTCTACGAGTTGAACGGAAGTCTGACCAGTCACGCACTGCTGAAGGGTCCCTTGCCATGTTCGTACATGCCCACTCCGCAATTTTGGCTTCGGATCACCTCGGCGAACTGTGGCGTGGCGTGACAGATTTCTAGTCAAAACAAAAGGAAAGCTTTCTTTCAGATGCCATTGATATGATCTATACTGTTATTATAGCTTCGGGCAAGAATTAAAGCGAAACAAAAATTGTTAAAAAGTCATTTTTGCGCTGTGTTTTGGATTTAGCGGTTTTCGGAATTCCGACTGTGGGTTTTCAATTTTTGAATTGGCAACACTGGTCCAGCTGCACGCGCTCTTTCATGTCCTTGTGACGCCAAGCAAAGACGTCCGACTAACAGACCAGACTTGTACGTAGTTCAACTACTCTACTCAAGTTACTGTAGTTTTACTCCTTTTTTGAATAGTTTAGTAACTTTCAATTATAATTTTATTTCGGTAATTAGTAGTTTACTTCAATTACTTTTTCTGAGTAAGTTCTATGCAAATTACAAATTACTTTCGAATTTTAGTGGTTGTTTTGCCTATCAACGAACATTCCTGCACAAAAGAGATAAGATGTAGGAAGATCAGCTGATATTTGCAAAGAGGGGGAAGCATATGGAGTAGGAAAGGGGGGGGGGGGGGGGAGAAAATGGTTTGGAGAGTCTAACCCCAGCCCCCTCCAATATTTTTGCCCATGTGTAACGCTTTTCGTCAAAGTTGAGCATTACACTTCTTGCGAGAAATTCAGCCCATACACACATTCTGCATTAAAATGCCTCGATCTTGGTAAAACCACAATTTTCTTTGTCCGCAACGTCGTGTCCGTACAAGGCATTAAAGGCCGACCTACAAAATCATTTTCCGCAGGGTAGAAAAATCCTCTTCGCCACCCTTCCTCTTCCACTCTTAACTTGACAGCAGGGGGACTCTTTTGTTGCTGCATCTTGGGGCTGGAAAAACTGGGATAAGCTACCGGCTTATCCAGCCCCAAGCTGCAGCAACAGTCCCCCCGCCGTCACGATAGCAGTGGGAGAGGAAAAAATGGGAAGCGTGACGAAAAGGATTTTTCTACCTTGCAGAAAATTTTTTTGTAGGTCAGGATATGCCCATGATCCTATGTCTCACCGCAGACCCCACCTTTAGCCCCCCCCCCCCCCCCCCCCCCAAAGACACAACTGGTAAATCTGCCCCTGCCGCCAGAACACACCTGGAGCACACTGTCGTCGGCGCCCACGGAGGAAGATTGCTGCCCGATCTCGTTGACGAGTGTGTCCGTGGACCCGTCTATCGAAGGTGCCTCGTTTGTGGGCCCCTCCCGAGGTCCGTCGTCATCTGCCGCGATGCCCGAGACCACGGCCGGACCCCCCGGCGAAGGCTCGGACACCAGGTCGGGACAGCTATGCTTGGAAGGAGACGCCTGGCAGGCAGCGTCTTCGTGGCTGTGCAGCTCCATGGGGAAGCCCTTGAGGCTGGAGTCGCTCAGGCGGCGCTGGTGCCTACGCACAATGACTACCGGCGTCAAGCACATGCCCCCCGGGCGTTGACCTTCGAGTCACTAAAGCTGCGCTTATAAAACCAACGCTCCATTCTCCATCTTGCAGGTACTGCCCTTTTGTTGCCTAGTGTGAGCGGGCACAGTAGTTACAATTCCAAAACGCGACTTCCTGAGCTCAAGATAGGGTGCCAGGAACATCCGCGATGCTGTTTCCGCCGTATCGCGAAATGTTTTAACGTTCCTGGAAGACGAAAAAGTGTTTTCCGTGACTTCAAATAAAGCCTCGGATAACTGGCAATGAGGATTTTAAGCACAAAGATGGCCAACGTGTCATTACTTCGAAGCGGAGCTTAATTAGTGGCTCTAGTTGACCCCAAGCACGGTCGTTGAGCCATGTCATTGGCCAAACCCGCATCAATCGAAATACCTCGGCCCCGAAGTCCTCCACCGATAGATCTAGGCACAACCTTTCCTCTCTGCGGGACTAGAGCCAGTAACTGAGCGACGCCTAGGAGTAACAACACTTCGGCCATCTCGGCGTTTAAATCGTTGTGGCCAGTCATCCGAAGCTTTATCCGAAAGCGTGGGAAAAGGCTTTCTACCCTCCGGAATTGGTAAAACCATTAGTGACAGAGCAAGAGGACATCGCGCGAGCTTCGTCGCATCAAATCTCAAGCTCGTGAATCGCCGATTGCACCGGCTCTGCACTGTGCACCGAAATGGTGACGCAAACGAGCAAATCGGGGAACGAAGTACCGACACTCTACGCCAGGGGTCCTCAGACTGGGTTTTTAGGAACCCGGGAGTGCTTAAGAGTACCCTCGCAGGTTCCCTAAACTCCTAAATATCCTCGTCAGTCCCCAAATGAGAGTCCTTTCAGTTCAAGGAGTCTTAGCAGATCCAAGCCACCCATCAATGCATAGCCCCGAGCCAAACGCTTCCTAATGCGTGCATTACAGTTCATAAGGTCTGCAGGAGTCTGCACCGCTTTACCACGTCAATGACGCGACCCGGAAGGGTTCCTCAAACAAGTGTCTGAGAAGCCCTCGCTCTAAGCGTAGCTTATCGTTGTCTCCACTCCAGATGAATCGGGCCTCGCTCCACGGACAGTTTCCGCACCCGAGGAGAGACGCGAGCACACTCGCCTGTCCGGGGCTGCTGCCTGGGTGTCCGGTCCCGCGTACAGGGAGTCCACGGACTTGGTCTTGGCCAGGTTGGTCTGCGGGGAGGGCTCCCCGGCTGGCTCGGGGGGCGTCTCCTCGGCTGCCTCCTGGCTCTCCGACGGGGGCGTGGCGGGGGGTGCCCCGGAGAGGGCCGAGGTGCAGGGCGCCGGCTGCAGGTACACCTCGCTCCACAGGCGCAGGTCCCGCACCTGGCTCTGGGGACGGAGCACCTGAGGGGACCAGACGCACGACCACTTTGGATCCCGGAATGGAACCCGACGGGTTGCAAAACAGTCGCCGGCGGTGGAAACCGGATGGGCCTCTGTCCGACCTTTTTTAAATGTATGCCATTAATAGGGCTAGCCTCGGGGATCACTTCAATGACAGAGACATCACGCGACGTCACGGTGTCGCGTTACACTGCGACGGCTGTATGTATTTGCAAAACCGTCGCATGCGCCCTCGAGTGGCATCCTTACTGTACCCGCAAAGGGGGAGGGGGGTGTCATAAGGAGGAAAAATAAAAGCCAGCAAAAGGAGGCACCAAAGAGGCCCTATAGATGCTACGCATTTAGAACGCCATTGGAAATTGATGAAGAGATGGCCATTTTTTTCCTCTCACTCTTCAATATTTTATCCAACACCTCACTGATAACAATGCCTTAGTGCTCATTTTCCACATCTACCGGAGGACAGAGAGGGCACGGATTGGACAGGAGTGCCACACCAGCATTCAGCTGGGACTCTCATTCTTCTCGCCGACTGAACGCGCGTCACGGCCGAATGTTGACGCGGTACTTGAGAGGGTAAAGGCGGGCGACGTAGAAAATCCAGCACAGTGCCACTGTCACCTAAGGGGTGAAGCTCTACCTCCATCATCTTCGCCCTCCATCAGTCCCACTTTTTTTTAGTACTCTCCCTCTTCTTACTCGCTCACAAATTAATACAACATACAACGAAATACGGTAATCTCACCAAAATTTCGAGCATTCAAACGAACCTACTACACAAACTTCCGTGCCATTCAATGTTCTACTGGGAGAATTCTTCCTCGCCATTTTCAACAGCTTTCTGCACAACATTTGGAGCACGCTGATTTTGCAACATCCTTCGTTTCCCCACGTCGCACGTACGACTAAAAGGAAAGGACCGACTCCTTCTTGATGTCCCCACCTGGTCAGTGTGGCTGTACAAATAATTCCGGAACTGCTCCGGGCGTGCCCTGAGGAAGCACCAGACGGAGAAGGTGCGCTCGGCCACGCCCTCCCGCTGGCGCTCCATCACGCTGTTGCCCAGGAAGTTGCCGAACAGGCACGAGTAGGTGTGCTGGGCAAGCTTCACCTGCGGAGCGCAAAACCAAGTTACGACGTCACTTTTTTGAGCAGAGCGGCACGACCGAACCTATGCACGTTGCTAAAACGGCCACGCAAAAATTAGGAAAAGGAAGTCGGGGAGCAAACCAGCTGGTGAAGATTGGACCTGACACAACCCCGAGACTGCAGGTAGGCAAAGGACGACGCGTGCCCTAAAAGTCTCCGGGTTGCATAGAGAGAGACTTTTCGTGTATGTCGTCCTTTGCTTGCCTACAGTCTTGTGGTTGTGTCACATTTACAGAGAAACAGTCCAAGCAAACATTTTTAGCAGCAATCGGCTGCGAAAATGACTGTGAACTTAATACGATGAAGGGAATCTGAAACCGTGATTAATTTACGATAGATTCATATGCTAGCTGGGTGTTCTCCATAAATGCAAACAATCAGCAGCAATTTCTTTTTTGCCAACTGATTGAGCACGCAAAAATGAGGTTACAAATCCGCCTGCATGTCTTTTACACGTAATATACATCATTTTCCCGGTGTGCAAGTCGCAGACTTTTTTCCGAATTCCCGTTGGAGTTTAATGCAACAATGCGACTTACGTGCGTTTTTCTTTTTTAACTGTGGGATGAGCTGCGATTTATTATAACCAGGGGGTTATATTTCTTAATCAATTTGTTGGCGAGAATAGTGAAACTAGCTGCTATCGATGCAGTTTCACACTGCCAACGGTACAAAGAAGCGCGACTTATGTACCAACTACTTCAAGAAAACAAACATTAATAGGGACTTTTAGACTGGAAAATATGGTAGGCCGAACCAAATGCCATCCGAGCTGCCCAGGAGGGCGTGCATGCACTCACCAGGAACTGCTGGTTGAACTGGAAGCTGCAAGGGAACTGGGACAGCAGCTGGTGGACACAGTCAAGCCACTGGAGGAAGACCGGGCAGCGCTCGCTCACGTCCTCGGCGCTTACGCCGTTGCCGCACCGGTCCCCAAACTTGTGACCAAACTCCAGCCACTCCTTCTCCACAAGCACCTCAAAGCCCTGCGAGCAGGAAGATCGCTGCATCGGTGGAAACCCTGCAAGCGCATCTCTACCAAATACTCTTCAAAATGGGAGAACTACGGAGCTAGCACTACATTTGGACCTCTCTGAAATGTGGAGGGGCCCTACATTTAGGGACCAACTTGGCTCCTTTATCAGGGGCGACAGTGTCCGTTGAGGAGCAGCTGCTTCCGTTCCGGAATTACCTCAGTCTATACCAACGATCTACACCATGTGACGAAGGAAAAGAAAAAGAACATAAGAACACCTATTAGAAGAGGAAGGAACTGCTGCAAGTCAACGTTCATACCCACTTTTAGAAGAAGCTACTCCTGAACGGACACAGTCGCCCATGATGAAGGAATCGAGTTGGTTCCGAAACATAGGGCCCCTTCACATGTAGGGATTGGTTGGTGAATATTTTTCCTTTCTTACAATTTGATCCCAGCCAGACAGACTTCTGTCAAACATGTTTACTTTTAAATTTCTGCAATGCATAATTTCTTTACACGGTGTAAAAAGCGCTTTCTTTGTCACACGAATACCCTTTAAGGCCTGTTCTCGGAAACAGTGCAGTACTCCCCCCGCACTAATTTGCACTGGAAACACTGCTGACCTCAGCGTTTATGCAGCGCTTGCTAATACAGCGCTGATCTGGCATAGGAAAGTGGATTCGGCATTCATACCCAAAATGTTGCAACGATGTGTCATTGCTTACGGTTAGTGACTTATTCCTGTTTGAGATCAACGTGTTCAATGGTGGGTGCAAAGAACACAGTCAGAACACCAAGCTTGCCCCAACACCATAAACCTTGTCTTTCTCAGAATCAGGTTAATCATCTCACCAAGATGGCAGATAGAGTTACTCTGACAAGAGCGCTTCTATCGCCAGCACAGATTTCCTGAATTGATCTCGCTGCAGAGAACTACCTTGCAGCAATGCGAGCTGCAAGGAGAAAACCTTAGTAGTGAGAGGGGGAAAAATACAGTGCTAAATTAACACTATATAGACCCATATAGACCATTCCATAAATATATCATGCCCCCACCGTCTGCTTGACGCGTTATGATGATCCAATGAACAGAAAATGAAAGACCGCCCAGGAATAGAAGACAAAGTTGGAGTCTGTTCGCATTGCGTAGTGTTTCACAAAAATTTGATTTTTCGAATGGTAGTTTTGAGTAACACGCCATTCGATATCGGCTTCGAGATGAACTGTGATATTCATGCTTTTCTAAATGCTCAGTTATACTCAGACGTTGAGCATAGCAAATGAGGCGTAGCGCAGCACACACAAATACTGGTTGATCGCAGATATCAAGTTTCCACTCGCTGGCCAATGAATTGTGTGCATTCTGCGCTACACTGTATTCGCTGCACTCGACGTTGGAGTAAAACAGAGCCTTAACTGTCCATCACGGTGGGTGAGCCCTGCTTAGCACGCTTCCCATTAAGCACCTGTGCCCTGTGGGGAAGCAAAACCCGCAGAGCTAGCGGGCTCCACGAGTTTTGCCTCCCCACAGTGCACAGGTGCTCGGTGAGAAGTGCACTCAAGGGGGCTAACCCGGTGCAATTATGCGAAAGTATTCGCCCTTTTAGGGGCGAAGCTCCTTAGGGGCTAGCCATGTCCGTATGTCCGTCCGCCGTAGGCCGGCGTCGGGTGCTCGTGCTTCTGCTCGTGAGATCACGTGCTCACGAGCACGTGAGCACATGCTCACGTGCTCGTGTAGGGCAAAAAACAAATTGGGAAAAAAGAAATGAAAAAAATTATGAAAAAAGAAAAAGAAGAAAAGAAAAGAGTAGGGGGTTCTGAGATGCCATCCCATCTGTCTGCTTAAAAAAAGAAAAACAAGAAAACCACACATTCTCCTATTGACATGAATGAAAAGGCTCAAAGAAAAAGAAGAAAAAAAAGAGTAGGGGGTTCTGAGATGCCATCCCATCTGTCTGCTTAAAAAAAGAAAAAGAAGAAAACCACACATTCTCCTACTGACATGAATGAAAAGGCTCAAAGAAAAAGAAGAAAAGAAAAGAGTAGGGGGTTCTGAGATGCCATCCCATCTGTCTGCTTAAAAAAAGAAAAAGAAGAAAACCACACATTCTCCTATCGACATGAATGAAAAGGCTCAAAGAAAAAGAAGAAAAAAAGAGTAGGGGGTTCTGAGATGCCATCCCATCTGTCTGCTTAAAAAAAGAAAAAGAAGAAAACCACACATTCTCCTACTGACATGAATGAAAAGGCTCAAAGAAAAAGAAGAAAAGAAAAGAGTAGGGGATTCTGAGATGCCATCCCATCTGTCTGCTTAAAAAAAGAAAAATAAGAAAACCACACATTCTCCTACTGACATGAATGAAAAGGCTCGGCATGCTGCGGCTCGGCGTCTACGCAGACAAGCACCACCAGAGCTTCGCCCCAAGCAACATCATTCACCACGTGGAGATGCGGTCAATTTTTTTTTGTTTGGCAACAAACTCGGTGGCACCATCTATTGGGTAGCCCTGTCACACTTCCGGTTCACGTATATCTCCTAAATTTCTACTCAGGCTTCTTTTATCGTAAGAGTGAGTTAAGCCTGACAGTGCTATAAGTGGCCATTTCTAGAAGATAGCGTGTATATATGATTTCGCATATACTGTGAAACCAACCGGCTAGTTCAGAACCGGAAGTGGTTGGGGGCTACTTGCACACTGGCGCAACTCGCGCGAGAAAGAGTGAATATGTTATGCAGCGATGCAATGACAACCCACATACATCATTCGTGCTTTTTTGTCAAATTAGAAATTCGAAAACAAATTTGCATACAGCAGGGGTGGCCAGACAGAACTATTGAAAAAGCCATAACAAGAAAACATTTTAAGTAAAAAACTGCAAAAAAAAAAGGGACGTGTAACTTTAAAACAATAGGTCTTCTCAGTAGGTGGCCACGGCGAATTCCACTCATAAAATGATTGCTCACTATGTTTCTTTGTTGTGAGTCCATTCGTAAAAGAGGACCTTGTTCACCGTGAGCATAAGGGCACAGAGCTGACAAAATGCAAGCTGCTTTTTTTTTCTATCTTTCCTTTTGATAATGCCAGGGTGGGGGGAATTATTTGAGATCCGCTAGCCGCACTTGTGCCCCCAAAAAGCAACATTAGGCTCGCAGGCCGCAGTTTGGCCACCCCAAGCACAAAGCAAGCAGATTTATAAATGCCCTTGATTAGGTTAGCTGTCGTTTACATGCCACAGTCCATAAATATAGTTCTGTTAAAAATAACTGGGCTTAGAAGTGAACATGTGGAAGGTTGAAAACAACCTTCATAAGTTCAGCTGAATTTTTGTTTAGCATGGTGCACGGTAGTGAAACGCTCGGGAGAAACTATGCAATATTTTATTAAAATATATATGGTCAAAACCAGTATTCACTTCGAATTCGCTTCAAATTCAAAATCCACTACTCGCACATGCCTAGTTTTGAGATTCCGAAATGTAAGAGAACAGAAGGGAAGCTAAACAGAGTATGTAATGACCATGTTTTGTGTTCTTTTTAATTTCTGTGGGTACCGAACTACGATGATAAGAGAGAATAGATTGTGCCGCTCCTAGAATATACGAGGCGTCCCGAGTCTGCCCGAGGGTATGTCGACACAGTTTCACAATTCCCCTCGCTGTGCAGTGCGATCTGGGATAATTAACCGCAAGATCTCTTGGGATTTTCTGGAAAGGTCTATTCTGGCACCAATTACAGCGCCGATTCAGCGCTGCGCCGCAAGCGTGCACCGGCCTCTACGTTCTCGTCATGCTTCCAAACTGAGTACAGATGAACCTCCATCTAACGAAGCCTAATCTAACAAAATGCTCCATTGAACAAAATCTTTTCGGTCTCCCTATTTTGGTTTTATTAAAGACATGATGGGTTTTCCCCATCATGTATAACGTCAACCAACTGGCCCAGTTTTCCACCTTATTAAAGACAATATATTTTATCTCTCGACATAGCGAAGTACTTTTGTGCTGCAGTTTCGATTAAACAGTCTTTAAAAATTGCACACCCACATAACAACCTCCACGAGAAAAAAAAAAAAAAAAATTAACAGAAACAAACCTTATTGTTGAAAACTAAGCATAAAAATGTGCGGCCATTACCTTTCTCACAAAATAAAAAAAGTACACACAGGTGGTGGTGGTGGTGGTGATTATGATGATGATGAGTAGCCTCGTAGCCTCTGCCTCTCGTGGAAAACAAAAGGCCACCATTACATGCCCCTACGCCCTACGAACTACAGCTCTTATGTGTCTGCAACAACGAAAATTGTTTCGTGCCTCGAGTGTTGTGCTGGAAGTGGTTGTGATCTTCTTGGAACAATGAGTGGTGCACCGTGCAAAAGGAAAGTTCTGTCGCTTGACATCAAGGCAAAAATAATCGTTGAAGTGAAAAATGGCGAAAAGAAAAAGACTGTTGCCGAGAAGCATGGAATTTCAGCAGAGTTCGCTTTGGACGATTTTGAAGTAGAAAGACGGCATTATGACTACTGTAAGTGCCAGTGGTTGGTTTCCCGACTGCATGCTCCCCTGCGGTGCTAAGCACTGCTCCCATAACCGTACAAAATGAGGGTCAATGAACTGCATTCTTCTATTACTGCCACACTGTGTAGTCGAATCAATTGGAGGGTTTTGGTAGCCTGGAAGACCAATTGCAATGCTGAAAAACAAACCTCTGTCCAACGAAATTAGTGATTTAACAAAGTTTTTGGCTCAAAAGAAGATTGTTAAATCGAGGTTCAGCTGTATTTATGTATTTATTTATTTATTTATTTATTATACCCTCAAGGTCGAAGCATAACAGGGCGGGTGGGGATTTGGAAATGCAAACAACATTAAAAGTTGTTACACAGGCTGAAAACAAGAATAATTAGCCTGGTGCAGCCTTAAACCTCTTCAAATCTTCGATTGTCGCCACAGAAGCGGGAAGGTGGTTCCAATCACGAGAGGCTTTGGTGATGAAAGAACCGTAAAAAGAGGTAGTGTTGAACGTGGGTATGCCAACTTTGCAGTTATGGTCGAGGCATGAAGATTTGTACCATAAAATACCGCAGAAGTGCCCACTTCAGAACACTTGCCCACTATTAGTATTTCCAAAACTTTGGAATTCTGCAAGTTATATGCCAAGCACCCACCCACTCCAAAGCAACCGGCATCGGTCGAAACTATTCACCCCGTTAAGGCGGCCACGAGACCGCCAGCGGCTAAGACGGGGATGTTGTGCAAAAATAAATGTGCTTTCTCCGATTCCGTTTACCCTGCCTTCGAAGCTCTCCATTGGGTGCCATCTCGGATTTTACTGATCTGACCGGACAGGTGCGAATCTCAAGATTAACCCAGTTTTCAGTGAAAGTGGGATGGGCACTTCCCCGGTATTTTACGGTACATGGGATCGTTCACTATTTGAGCGCGAATGCAGCTGCAGCCTCGACTCCCTTCCGATCCGCCGGTGCAAAGCGGCAGACATACCTCGATGGTCCGGTAGTAGGGGTCGAGCATGAGCTCGGCGAGGGCCACGATCTGCGGGGTGCGGTCCCAGCCGTCCGAGCAGTGCACCAGCACAGGCCGCCGCTCCAGGTCCACCGCATTGGCCACCACCAGCGAGGCCTTCAGCAGGCCGGACAGGTACAGCAGCCACTTGCTGGACTCCAGCGTAGACATCCAACTGCAAGCACCACGGCACCGCTGGTTATGGTCGGTTGCACACTTTTGCGATTGAATGGGATCGAGCGTGTTGTGCCCACTTGCATCCAGCTTGCTTTAGTTGTGCAAGAAAGTAACAAACAATGCTTTGCTTAAAATAAAATGAGCAGAAGGCGTGCAGGATTGGGACAGATCGGAGGACAACTATGAACATCAGCTGGTTGTCACAGTAGCCTTCACCAGCCCTTCTTACTACAATTTGGACAATACAAGTAAATTATTCCCCTTCCCAAGATAGTAGAGTTTGCAGCAGCTGGTCCTTACTACTAAACGTAGGGAGGTACGACACTCGAAGACCAGCCAATGAAAAAACTTGTTACCTTTTTGATCCCCAGCGGCGCTGGGCAGAGTTAGCCAGTCTCTTATAGCGGTGGGCGCCGTGCACAGCGCAGTGCTTGCAGCACCCACACAAGTTTTAGAATAATGTATGCAATGTTAGCGCACGCTAGTGCTAAATATAGCGCTTGCGTTAACGTGCACTGCGGGAGAGAGGTTTAGAATAGTGTTTCTCCACCGCGACACAAAAACTCGAGCATTTCGAACTTGCAATGCCACCGACACACAGTAACAACAGTAACAATCTTTACTTCATGCACAAAACGCTGCAGCTCGAGAAAAAAAAAAGAAGTTTATTGGTTCAAAGTACCATTTTAGATTTGTTTAAATATGAAGCTACGACGCGAGCAGTCGATTGGTTGTGTCCGCTTGCATCGCCTCAGCACGAGAGGTCTTGTGTACTGACCTTCACATGCCCTACTGACCCTACTTTTGCTGAAAAACGTTTGTGCATTGGTAGCAGCAAGTTTCCGGCAATCTTTGCCTACCTTGCTGGGTCTTCAAAACTGTCTGACAGGTACCTCCCGGGGGAGTGCAATGTCGTCTCGTAGTGAAAATCGCAGTCGCAAGGATGCCGCCGACGTCACGCTCGCAATGACTGCCAAGGTGTCCGCAGCAGGCACAGCCACGGTCCTGGGAGCCGCCATTTTCTAACTGCGCTCGTCTTGGCTTTGACCAACTTCTTGTGCACCACGAATTCTCCTCGGAGGAGCACGAAGACTCTTTGTATATGCACGCGATTTCTAAAAAATGCCGTATGCTAAAACAGCGCACGCGAGGTACAGAATGCAGTTTGTGCTTGGCGCATGCACACTCGCAGCAACGTTATTTCAAACTCTCCAATCTGCCAAAACTCGTTTAGCTTCACTAAGCAAACCTTGAGAGGATTGCAAAAGAAAAAATTGTAGAGCATGGAGGACCAGCAAAGCTATTATCTTTACAAGAACTTTACGACAAATATACGACAACTACCTATACAACATTTATACGATTTACATATGATTGTAATGAAGACACATACACAATTTCATTGTTCAATTGTCTTTATTTAATTATTAGTGACTTAAGTGATCATTGTCTTATGGGCACTTATGGGCAACTTCTGAACACAAGTTTTCGAGGCACACCTCGAGGACAGTTTTTTTCCGATTGAGCCTAAGTCTCTTTATCAGCACCGCGGAAGCAAAGGAAAAGAATGTCAGGTCAGCGCAATCTGCCCTCAGCCTTGTCACAGCGCACTTTTAGCTGAGATAAGTCATTGACCGTAGATGATAACAAGGGATCAGGACCTCACTATCTAATAATTCCAAGGAAGGATGACTCACGCGGGTTGCCCCCCTTTTTATTTATACTTGCACCGTTTAAAGGGGAGTTTTTCTGTTAACATACATGGAGGCATTTTTTTCCAAATCCTAGCACATAACAGCTTCACTGTAAAAGTAAAAGGTGCAAGGTTTCAGAACAGTGATTGCACTTTACATCTCTTGTCTCGGCCCAATCTTTCCCACAAGAGACCAGTACTACATTCACAAAAACAGAATGAAACGGCGCAGCGTCTTTTTCGAACGCTCGCCCTCCGGACGCGCTTGTTGCTTTCCGTCATGCCTTGGTTGCACACGTACGCCCGTGGCTTACGAGACGCCTAAGTGCTCATGAAAGTAGGTAGCAAGCTCGCGCTTGAGGCGGGACAACTGAAGGGCCTCCCTGCCATATTCATCCCGTCAATGACTGCAACAAACCTAATTGCCACCCCATGGTAATCACATTTTCAGTATTTCAGTTAGTGTGAACCAATTCTTCAAAATAAAGATGATTGCTAGTATCCTTTAGTGGGACACTATATGTACTTTCACCTTCCAACGTACCGCAACGGACGCTACGAGCAACGGGAGCAAATCCGCGAGTCTGAGCGCAAGTCTGAGCGCAAGTCTGAGCGCAAGTCTGAGCGCAAGTCTGAGCGCAAGTTGAAGTATGAGTTCAAGTATGAGCAAAAGTGTGTGTGGCAGAGTGAGCAACACCCAATGGTGTGGACTGAGCAATGCAGCTCGACCATGACAGCCTACGAGAGAGATCCAAGTCACTCACTGCTGGTGATGCCGTTGTTGAGCAGGGATAAGTCGCTAAGGTCGGAGTCAAACTTGTGCTCGTCTGGCAGGCTTTCCAGGCCCCCAATGGCTGGGCCCGGGTCCACGCTGCAGGCATCTGCTATCGCCTGGATCAGGTTTTCGTCCTGGGGGCTGCGCCAGCCCAGCCAGCCCACCTCTGGTTGCGCCGATCGCGCTATCACCGTGCCGTACAGGTGGTGCCTGGGGACGCAGCGGGGCAGGAGGCTCACACCCAAGCAGGGCCACTAAAGGGCCCCTGTCGAGGCACTCGCGCACTGCCTAGGTTTTAAATGCGTAGACATTTGCATGTCTGAGCAAGGAATGCAGTCTGCATAGAGCGTACAGTGTGGAGCATGCAGTCGTCGATTGCACATGCTGCGTGCAATCGGCGACTGTCCGAGGAGCGTGGAGTTTTCTGAGTGTGCACTCGGAGGCAGCAAAGCGGACTGCACATACTATGAAGGCTCTTGTTTGCGGGTTCTGTTGCACCCGACATTGGCGGCCGCAACGTGAAGGAGGAAGAGCGAGAGACATGGCTGCAAAACTAGAGCGCCAAGTCCAGCAGCGGCAAGAAGCTAGTCGCCATTACACAGCAGCAGAACAGCAGGTCAGTTTGTGTACAATCCCCCTGGTGTAGTGTGTAATGCGCGCAATTCACTTCCTTTTTATGCAAAACAAACGCCGGATAAATGGTAACGTCTTACAAGTACCGGCAAAGTGTGGAGGGATAGAATGCGCCCAAGCCCAAAACGGCAGAGCGCAGACCTGAGTGATGCAGCACAATGCTGGCAACCAGGGCAGGCTAATAACAGTGCATTGGCACACTAGGAGTGCATGTGATATGCACTGCAAGTTAAATATGTCTTAGCATCACAGGCAAACAGTAGAAATGCAAGCAGCACTTGGAAAAGTTGGAACATCCAGAACTTGACTTGACACAGTAGCGTGTGCGATCAGATGCATGTGCTCACTTAAGTGCATGCCTGCGCTTGATGGCCATGCGGGCTGGTGGTATGGGCCACCACAAAGATGTGGCAATCGTTGTTAGGCTCACTTAAAACTGATTTTCAGCATTAACTGATTCTAGTAAACATCTTCACTGCTGGACTCCGAAAGATCACCTGCCACATTCTTTTTCGCCACTTGTGTCCTCACCATGGGTGGGTGCCTGTTCGGGATTTTGCGGTGGTCTCGCGAGGATATGCAGAAGGTCGACGAGCGCACGGAAGCGTCCCTCACCTCCAGACAACTGTGGGAATCCTCCTGGAGTAGCGAAAGCTGGCCACAGCTTCAAGGTCCTGGTCTTGAACAGAGGCAGGCACGAGGAAGTAGCGTGGGTAACTATGGCAGAACCTGCGGCACATGAAAAGAGTGAAAAGTTGGAGATTCATCTGCCATTGGAAATAAAGGGTTCTGTCCGCAATACAATTTTAGCTGTGTTTGAGACGTTCTCCTTTTCTTCTTTTGGTACCAACTTTCGTATTTCCTCAGTCTCGGGTTGCTTCAAAATGTTCAGCATATACGATCTCACTTGCGCCTTTACATTCTGTTCGTCTACCCATTACAAATGTATCTACAATTACTCTAGGGCGAATGTACAGGACATGAGTCAAAGCCTAGAAGGATTTTCAAGGGCATACAGGGTAGACTTCGACTCTAGAACAGTGGAAGAAAATTGGAAATTATTTAAAGATAAGATGCTAGAGTTATGCAATCAATTCATTCCAAAAGTAAATATTCGGTCATCTGCTGAAAAACCATGGTTTTCACACCATATTAAAAAACTCCTCAACAAAAAGCAAAGACATTTTCGACAGGTTAATATTGTGTTCTTTGATTGCATTTGCAAAGTATGACGAAATCCACCAAATGTGTGTAAATGAAATAAAGAAAGCGAAAAATAAGTTCTTTAATGAAGATTTACGCGGCCTTATAAAAACTAACCCGAAAAAATTTTGGAATGCAGTTAACCCTAAGTACACTTCCAATCAATTCCACTTTACTGATTCTTCGGGAGACGAGCTGGATGCTGCTGATGTGTGTGAACGATTTGGCAATTTCTTCAGTGAAATGTTTTCTGATGAGACCTTTCCCTTGCCAATACTCTCACCTGAAGATAGTATACTAACTCAAATGGCTCCAATTACTATGTGTGCGACTGGCATTCAGAAACTAATAGAAAATCTTCCAACCAATTCAGCTCCAGGCCCTGATAATATTTCAACAAAACTGCTTAAGCTCTGCAAATATGAAGCTTCCACTCTCCTATGTTTACTCTTCCAACAATCCTTACAAACTGGTATAATTCCTGCAAATTGGAAAGAAGCAAACGTCACCCTAATTTTTAAAAGCGGTCAAAGGAATGAGTTGACGAATTATAGACCAATCTCTCTGACAAGTGTACCTAATAAACTGATGGAGCATATAATTTTCTCAAATATTATGGATCACTTGTCGGTCAACAACTTGCTCTTTGTAAACCAGCACGGTTTCCGGCGGTATCATTCTTGTGAAACCCAGCTTTTTGAATTTGTCACAGACCTCCATCAAAACCTTCACTCTAAAACTGAAACCCATGCAATTTTTATTGACTTTCAAAAAGCATTTGACAAGGTACCACATCAACGACTCCTTCTTAAATTACGCGCTTTGCAAATAGAACCATCTGTTATACAGTGGATATCGAACTTTCTCGTCGACCACTCGCAAAGTGTCTGCTATAAATGCGAATCTTCATTTCAAGGGAAAGTAAGATCAGGAGTACCACAGGGAACCGTGTTGGGCCCATTACTTTTCCTTTTATACATAAACGACTTGTCCGCAACTATCCAGTCTACCATCCGTTTGTATGCCGATGATTGTGTGATTTATAGAAAAATATCTAGCGTTCACGATTGTATTGAACTTCAGAAAGACTTAATTAAAATTGAAACATGGTGTCTAAAGTGGCAAATGAACATAAATATTTCAAAAACAAAATTTCTAAATTTTAGTACTAAGCGAAGTCCAGCTGACTTTAACTACACTCTCTTCGATGGAGTTCTTGAACATGTGCATACATATAAATATCTTGGAGTTTATTTCGCATCAAACATATCTTGGGAAGCCTACATCAACCATATAAGTGCAAAAGCAAATCAAAGCCTTAGTTTTCTAAGACGAAATCTTCACATGGCGAACTGGGAAACAAAGCTTGTAGCATATACTACCCTGATTAGATCTCAACTCGAATACGCTTCGATAATATGGAATCCACATCAGCTTTTTTTGACACAAAAACTCGAATTAGTGCAAAACAGAGCCACACGCTTCATTCTTAAAAACTACACGCGTACAAGCATCACCTCACTAAAGGAAAAACTTGGGCTACCACCTCTTGCAGACAAAAGGAAAATCTCAAGACTTGCATCATTACATACTTTGTATTACCACTGCCCATCGAAGAGAGAACTGTATTGCCGGGCTGCACCGCATATTTCCGCGCGTACTGACAATTCGCAAAAACTTCATTTGGTCACTCCACGAACAAACCTAATTTTCACCATTACAGTTAGCTTCATACGAATGGATCTCTCTTCCTGATAATATTGTAATCATCCAAGAATCCTCTGCTTTCAGAGATTCTCTTAATACTTACTTATACGCATAGCAACCGTAACACCTGTTTTCTTGTTCTATTTCTTTTATGTTTGTGTTTTGAATAATGTTGCACTTGCCCCCCCCCCCCCTTATGTAAAGCCCTACGGGCGCTTTAAGGGTATAATAAATGAAAATGAAATGAATAACTTATGAAAGCCCGCAATCATTTCCAGACTGCTTGCAAATATACAAGAAACCAAGGTGGAGAATAAAAATCAAGATGATTTAAATTGTGATCCAAATGACACAAATTTGACTATGATTTAAACCAACCACTTTCCCCCAAAACATGTGCAATTTACTGTTTGTCTATCATTTTATGCTCTCGGTGGGCATTTATTTTGTATCTAAAAAAAAAGGATGGTAGAGCAAGATTTGTATCAAACAGCCATTTTTAAAAACAGATCTAGTGACAAAAAGTCACTTTTTTTTTTAACTGAAGTGATTTAAATTGAGTAATTATGGTTTCAATAAAATAAATCTTATTGAAATCAAATATAAATTTACAAAATAAAAAAATTGTTTTATTTTTATTTATTTTTTTAATGAATGCTGTTGTGTTGGTATTAGTTTGGTACGACGTCACTGTTTCCATCATTGGAGGTGACCAATGAACCGAGCATGATATGGCGATCGCTTTCCCAGCTATGGCCACGTGGTAGGAAGGTTTCCTGGGCTTCACACATTGTGGCCTGTCCCCATGTGTGAATGGTAACCAATCAGCGTACAAAGAAATGCCCCATAACCAGGATTCAGGGTTTTTGGGGTTTATTTTTCAACAAGCTCAGTTTCTTTTTTTTTTTTTTTAATATATATATATATAAGGTTGCGGGTACAATCCCCGCTCCTGGCCCAATTTTTCGCCAGCTCTCTTTCCCTTTCCCTAACTTTAATGCAATAAATTCAATAATCACCTTCTCCCCTCTTCGTTCACAATATTACTGCGGCTGCACTTGTCAATCTTTACTCATTCCCATTATATATACGGTACAGCCTGTCCCTATGGGGAGGAGTGGTTCCCTAGATATCTTGGAAGACGGGCCCTTTCCGAAATTTGCAAAGCTGAGATGACGTGCCACGTCACTGCCGCAATTTGGAACTAGCGCGGGCCTTAAATCAACAACGGTTGTCGTCTACCCAGTTAAGCGAATTCGAAACTGATAATACACAGAGAGCTGGTCGAAAATTGAGTCCGCCGAAACCAGTGGCCGGGATGGTCTAATTGGTTAAGGCGTCGCCCCGGACAGGCGAAGGTTGCGGGTTCAATACCCGCTCCTGGCCCATTTTTCGCCAGCTCTCTTTCCTTTCCCTAACTTTAATGCAATAAATTCAATAATCACCTTCTCCCCTCTTCGTTCACAATATTACTGCGGCTGCACTTGTCAATCTTTACTCATTCCCATTATATATACGGTACAGCCTGTCCCTATGGGGAGGAGTGGTTCCCTAGATATCTTGGAAGACGGGCCCTTTCCGAAATTTGCAAAGCTGAGATGACGTGCCACGTCACTGCCGCAATTTGGAACTAGCGCGGGCCTTAAATCAACAACGGTTGTCGTCTACCCAGTTAAGCGAATTCGAAACTGATAATACACAGAGAGCTGGTCGAAAATTGAGTCCGCCGAAACCAGTGGCCGGGATGGTCTAATTGGTTAAGGCGTCGCCCCGGACAGGCGAAGGTTGCGGGTTCAATACCCGCTCCTGGCCCAATTTTTCGCCAGCTCTCTTTCCCTTTCCCTAACTTTAATGCAATAAATTCAATAATCACCTTCTCCCCTCTTCGTTCACAATATTACTGCGGCTGCACTTGTCAATCTTTACTCATTCCCATTATAAATATATATATATATATATTTTTATAGATGCAGCATTTTTCCGGTGTCCATTTTTTGCATTGAACAAAGACCCAGCACTTGTAGGGGGCTCATGCTAAACGAGACAGGAAATGGGACAACCCCAGGGGACATGCACAAGGTTTGAACAGTTATAAAATGTCCCGATAAGAGGAGGTAACAAGATGAGGGGTGTGGTCTCCTAAGAAAAAAGCAGCCTCTTGGAAAGTTCAGTGGGAGGTGTGTTCCCGGTTAACACAAGATAAAGTAGGAGATAAAAATATCGGCTCTAGAAGCTTCGATTTTTCTCATTCGAGGAGAGCTCTGATTCGGGGTTCATTATCGGTATACATCAAAATCACGGAGTACCAGCCGTGATTCGCAAAAGTTGTCAGACCTTTAGCAACTGGAAAAGCGGAGGTCATGCTATGGCCGTCTGCAAGGTGCCAGACTCACTTGAACATCTCGTTGATGCTGCTGATCTTCCAGATGCCGTCCACATCGGTGTCAAAGCCCATCCGCTTGCACTCCTGGTACAGCAGTGAAGAGTCCCTCTTGTCTGAACTGGGCTTGTCTGGACGCCGTTTGAAGGAAGGCAAACAATATGAGAAATAAATCAGTACACCATCATGGCAAAGAAAAGACACGCGGATGCTACGACAGAATGGCACCGAAAAGATGTTGGGTGTCGTTAGAGACTTCCACGGCAGAGGAAGAAAATTGCCGCCTGCCGTTTATACAGATCTCCTCGACTTTCCTCTTACAGCTACCGTAAAATACCGAGCATCTACTCCTTTCGCGATAAGCACCCACCCCTCAATTTCTTTAACATTCAGAACATACATGAAGGACATATCTTTCAATATCGTTGACCTAAGGAACGCCCATCACCCAGTTTTATACAATCATCTCCGAATGTTGAGTGGGCACCTGCCCGGGATGTTACGGTTTACTTATTGTCGAGTTACCTTTCTCAAATCAATGTATTCATCTCTCGTAGCATAAACTCAAATAACAATAACAAATCACTAAACTATAGGTCCCAATTGCTTTTTCGAGCAAAAAATTAACCGAAGAACAAATCTTCAAAGTCAAAAGAAAGCAGTATTCCCCATAACTACCTATCCCTAAAGATGCCCTTTTCAAAGCAAAATAAAGTAAAGGAAAATGCACAGGCCTTAGATACAAGAAAAAAAAAGTGCAAGATTCAACAGAGGGTAACATGTCAGAATTAGTTCAGGTTCAGGAAGTTATACACAAAGACCGGTTCCAAAGCTACCCAATAGATGTTGCCAGTGTGTATAACATACTCTGTCACACTCAGACGCAAACAATGTGACCCAGCCTAGAGTCTCGCACAGTTTAGCCTCGTCATTCCATTCCGAGCGGCGGCTGCTCACCGTTTTTGAGGAGGGTGAAGAGGTCGTTGAAGCGTTCCTCGCGGCAGTAAGAGAAGAAGCGGAAGGCGAACATGTCGTCCAGCCTCTTGGGCACTTGGAGAGCGCTGCTGAGCCGACGGTGCCATTTCTGGCAGTCCTCGTTGGTGGCAAACGAGCACCTGAGGCAACCCAACATCATTCTTGTTTTTTTAACGCAGAACGTGTTTTATTGGCAGATTTTCGTGGAGACCTGTAACGTTTTGGGTGTAATGTTTGGCTGCAACGAGAAACCGACACTGAAAGCGTTACGCCCATTGGGAACCGTATAAAGAGACTTCAGTCCCCGGCAGGATCTGACCTCACCACCTTGAGATTGTGATCCAAGTGTTTTACCGACTGACCTGGTGAAGGCTCTTCCTGCTGTTCGGTCATTCCCTTTGTTCTCGATAAGCTCGGATCTCTTCTTCCACCGTACCAAAGAAGAGAGAGGCATGGCCCCACCTCGCTACCAAAGAAGTATGTTAAAGATTCGTTCCCATCTCTGACAAACACAGTGAGATGGCACAGCATGACAGGCCCACATGTAGAGAGCCTGTATTACAGAGAGTGTCCAATTGCTTGATCGGGGTCACGGCGTTTGCTTTTGACAGTGTGGGCAGAGAAGCCTAGATTGTAAAGAGGGTCCATCCGAAACCATTGGGAGTGTTTGCAATTTAATGGCAGACGGCTCCCGTGCCGATTGGCTGCGAGTCCACATGCGCCGCGTTGTTGCGCGGCAAGAAGAAAAGCGGGCGCAAAAACAGAGACGCTCGCAGACAGTCAACAAGTTCGTCACTTCCGTGCAGCTTGCGTTGCAAACACTGCCCACGAACCTTGTGACCCCGATCAAACAGTTGGACACTCTCTGTAATATAGGCTCTCACATGTGGGCATGTCATACTGTGCCATCTCGCGGCATTTGTCAGAAATGGGAGTGAACCTTGGACCCACTTGCTTTGTGGCGAGGCGGTGCCGTTTAGACGCCTCTCTCTTCTTGGCCACAGTGGAAGAACAGAGGCTAGCTTATCGGGAACGCAAGAAATGGTCAAAGCCGCGGGAAGAGCTACCACCAGGGACTCCGCAGGCAAACGCCGATAAGTGGAAAGCCTATCACACATTATGTGCCTACGAGTCTTTGTCAGCATGATCAAGCTTGTAGAATTTGTTTTAATAGATCAACATATATGCCCAGTACACTTTTGTAAGACAAAAAAGCTTTTATATGCTGTTTTTCTTTTTTTTTTTGTACACTTCTTGCATTAGGTACTATTCACTGCAAGAAATTTTGGTGTCTCCATTTAGCGGAAGCCTGGCACAACCCAAAATGAGAACTCTTACACTTCTCAAAGCTAAATGGGAATTCGTTCAGACTCACTGCCTCGCTAGTAACTTTTCATTTTGTCTTTTTTTCTATAACACGTTTTTTTTTGCATTTCTTGCAGACGATTACAAATTCTGCGTTTGTCAGGTCTTTATCCCAGGCTTCCTAACTAAGGTGGTTGTTTTTTTGTGTTTTTTTTTCTGTCTTGGACAAAGCATGGTGAAGCTGCTAATTTTTAGCTCACTAATATTCCAAATTTATATCTATTTTTCACTTTCCTTGACAGTTTTAGGAAATGCCAAGTCCCACTCTGTTCGAGAACAATCAATGGCACCACTGTTGTCTTGGTTTCCTCCCTTAAGATAAACTTAAAGTGAAAATTGTTTTGTCAAATTTTTTATCAGAGTCATTTTGTTAATATTGTGCATTTGAACTGACAAATCACACAATCGACAGCTAATGGTTCAATGACAGCTATTTGAGACATTGCACAGATGTAGATGTTATGTGATGACCGTAATGGCAATATAATTAAAATGAAAGCTGTGGGATTTTTTATACCTGATCCACGAGTAAAGAAATCACTTTTTATGGTCCAGTTATAACTACTATCAATAAAACACAACAAACCTTAGGATTACAGTCAGTATTTTGGCACGTTACATGACACTTTGCCCTGTTGGCCATAAGCCACCTAGAATAAGAAACACTCGTAGTAATGAGTATAATCATTCAGCATCAATCATTTTCATATAATCATATATTTTCATATAATCATTTTTTTTTCTCGATCACAACACTGCACCGCAGCCACTGCATTGTAAGAAAGGCAAGACTCTCAAATGTGGGATCCTCGGGACCCGATTTGTTGAACAAGCAAAGAAGTATCCTTTCGTTTTGGACGACATAAGAAAGGCCGCTCATTCTTTCGACTTTGCAGCGCGACTGGTGACACGGATAACACGAAGAAAGAAATTCAGGTGCAGGGGGGAAAAGGACAGCCAGATTAGCAGATTACCGCTGGCGCCGAGTCTCGCCAGTGAAATCCGTGCAGAGGACGAAACAAAGACACTCGCAAACACAAGCAAAACGTAATACAAAACACAACACGATTCGTCGTGAAAGCGTCTGCTAAGTGATTCGAGCACACCGCCGCGCTCGCCCACGCCTTTTTGCCCCGTTTTTATCTCGTACTTCCCCAGTTCTTTTTTTCTTGGATATGGATGGAATCTTACACCTTTCTCGGTCGCGTAGGTTGTGCCAGCGGTAACGGAACAATAACGAACCACCGCACCGCATCCAAGGCAAGCGATTACGCCGTACTACTATGGCCCGCGCGATGTAAACAAACCCGGCATCCTCAGATTCAGGGTATCGCGTGACATTCACATGATACGCAGTGGTGCCCCTAGCGTGGTTCTCGCCTCAAATAGTTGGGGAAAGGATGAGAAGGGCATCTCTTTGGAGTGCTTGGCCTAAAGCGCACTCTCGTTGCTTTCCGTCACGTCACGTATTGGCTATGCGTGCACGCTCAAGGCCCACGAGATGCCAAAGCGTTATCAAAGGCCACGCTGGAGGCGAGACAATTGAAGCACTTCCCTGCCGTTCTCATCCCTTGAGTGATGCAGGGAAGTTCTCGTACGTGACGGTGAAAACTAGCCCCATTTGAAGAGCCTTTAGATGCCACGCTGGCCTTCCACAATGCAGCAAAAAGATTGCTGCACGAAAATGCCACGTAACTGCAAATGGTCACCAAGTATCGGATTGAACCGGCCAACTGTGGCATTCAATTTCGTTTCGGAAAAACTTTGCAAAGCGGAAAGGCGAGCCAATCAGACGGACAGAGTGGGGTATGTAACAGCTCTCCGTTGGAGAAGTGCATGCCGCCTGTGGATTGCCCCGTGCTTTGCTCCGTCTGGTTTGCTGGGGCCGTAGCCGTTACCGTCTGCCAAGTTATGCTAAAACAGAGTAGCACAGGCCCGCTCCTCACCATAGTCTGTTGCAGGTTAAAAAAGCGAGACAAGCCTTTCCACAGAAAGCTTTCCACTCGCCACGACTGCTGGTTGCCTCCTCTCCCCTCGCCTCCTTTCCAGCATTCGCCATGCTAAAGTGAAAAGACTGAAGAGCTTTATGGGAGGAGTTGTCCCGCTTTCCTTAACCTGCAACAAACTATGGGACAAGTGGTGGCACGTCCACAGCTCACGACACGCGAAGCTCCCACCGAAGGAAAAAGGGGGGGGGGGGGGGGGGATGTCAGCCCACCTGAAGGAGCGTCCGTCCTTGCAGCTGAGGTGCAGGTGGAAGATGTCCCTGCACTCGAGAGACTCGAGCAGGCCCAGGGGCAGGTTGAGGTGCTGGTCCGGGCCCGAGAGAAAAAGCCGATACGAAGAGAGCGCCACGCAGCCCCGGGTCGTGCGCCCCAGGAACTCGCAGCCCTCGCCGGGCAGGCACGGGAAGGGCACCACCAGAGAAGGGTCGTCCGCCACCAGGGGCCGCATCGGGTACGCGTCGCTGCCACAGATGCTCGTGAAGCTCCACTGGCCGCCCGACAGGTTGGCAGACGCCTCAGGCAGGGGCTCCTCGCTCCCGTCCTCCATGTCGGCGGACCGGGCCCTGGGGAGTGGAGGGACGGACGTCGCTCTTCTTAGGTCCCACGTTCACTCCCGCCCCGGTGGCTGCAGCGCGTCTCCGACCGGTGTGCTTACACGTCCTCACTCGTGGTCTCGAGACATATGCCCAACGGCGTCGCACTATAGTCGCCGACATGACGAGAACGGCAGAGAGCTCTCTCAGTTGTCCCGCCTCCAGTGCCAGCTTCCTGCCTTCGACGACACTTTGGCCTCTCATGTGCTGCGAGCGTGGACGCGCAGCCAAAGAGCGAAGGAGGGCAACGAGCAGATGCAGGAGGCCAGGCATTCGGAAAAGATGCCCTACAGGTCTCATCTTGTCATGGATGGATGGATGCTAATGGTAGTACTCTTTACAACGGGCGGTAGTTTGCACCACCTAGCCTAGAAATGACTATAGTGTCGCACTGTTGCTCACTGTGATCCTGTCGGTGTCGCAGCAGTGCTGGTGGATGTGGCAGATGCCTGTTCTGCTGCAGGTCACTCTCGAACCACAGAAGCTACGGCAGCCAGGAGCTGGGACGTTACCGTGTCGGCACCACTCGCATTCACTACTCGTTTTTGCCGGAACTTCCACAACCAACCGCCGGGATCGCGACATCCGACAACGTAATGCAGCTGCTTTTGCGACGCAATTCGTTACCGCTTTAAAGCCACTTTCGATGCATAGGCCGTAGAGGAGCGTACCGGTCGAAGCTGCGTTCCAGGCACCATACCTCCAACTTTTATGTTGTCAATCCACATATCCAAAACTGCTTAAGCTCTGTCTGAAGAGCATACCTGCCAACCTAGCAACAAAAAAAAAATTCGGGAGCCCGCCGCGCCCGCTTGGAAAAAAGGGAAGGGGCAGTTTTAGTTAGTTTGTACAAGAAATTTTGTGAACAGGCACTCTGCACGGATCACACTGTCTTTGCAGTTTCTTTGGAGAAAACTGACGATGCTGCCCTGCCCATTTGCGGCACAAACATAGTTTTGATGCTTTTGTGAAGCGATGTGTATCTTGATGTTGGTCTTGCCTCCGTGCGAAACGTTCACATCACAGGCACACATGGTACAGAATACATACTTGTCACTTTTCTGCGAAGTGACAAAGCACGAAAATTCAGTCGTGTATGATGTCAGAAATGCTTGCAAGTACTTCTTGGCTTTTGAAAGCGCCATCGATCGTTCCAACTAAACCTTGGGGAAACACATGGAGAAGTTTGGCGTTCCGCACTTCACTCGACGACCTGACAAAGCCAACTGAAGCCTAGCGCAACCACGATCATACAAGCCGTGTTCCAAAATGCGCTCGAACTTACTCAGGAGTAGAGGTTTCATACCTTGACACGTGAAAATCTACCATCGTTTTACGCTGCTGCTCCGAGTTGTCATGTGGTAACCCGCCGGAGTAATCTAAACCTACTCTTGAGTAACTCGCACTGACGCACACGTGACGATTATAGCGATAGAGCGTAAAAAAAAGAAGAAAAAAACCTACGGCGGCCACTTTTCGGGAGATTTGAGGTCATGTCCGTGCCATCGGGAGATGTGATCAAAATTTGGGAGGCTCCTGGGCAATTTGGGAGAGTTGGCAGGTATGGAAGAGCACTGAGCAGTGTCGGGAAGACACGAGAATGTGGCTGCAGAAAGCGTCTTTTTTGCACGAGCCCTCGGAGAGCAAATTATTTCCTGGAACCACACTCCCTTACTCTTCGCATTGAAAACACAAGATGCAGTACTGAGTAAATAAACAAAACAAATATCCGAAACACGCTTTCTGGCGACGTTTTCACTTCTGAAATTTACCCGATTCTGACTCCTAAAGTGAAACCCTCATTTTCCTTCAAAAGATACTCTGCAAATTGTTCTGGCTTTCTAAATTACTATAATAATTGACACCACTCTCGCGAATTTCAAGACTTCAAAAACATTACACAAAATTGACCATGTGAATTTATCACCTTATGGTAACAAATACACAACATACTACTCCCAATTACAAAATTTTGTGCCTGCCCAATATTCTCGAAAATCCACTCTATGCAAAATTTCTGAAATATTGAGCCCTAAGAAAATTTAAAGTATATCTGCATGCTTCTTAGGTTATGCAGAGAGAGAGAACTAGCTTGGCCAGTCGGGGCAGTTACTATAAATATGATTTATGATGGAAATCTTGTTCAAGAACCTGAAGCCATGTGTCACAATTTCGAGGTGCCTCTGTAAGCTGCGGATAATACAGCAAAAAAAGCTCGAGAAGCTGGCCACATACGCCTCCCAAAAGCAGAATATGAAATTTGCTTTGACGATTAATTGATAGAGCATATATGTTTGTTTTCTGTACAATTTAGTTTCATGAGCAAACAGTCTTTCTTGACACCTTGAAGAAGCACAGCGAGAAACAGTGAATAATGATTGCGTGCGCACTTGGAAACTAAAACAATTTTTAATTTCAAGTCGTAAAGACACTTAAAGAAAGGAAAACGAACTTCCAAGTAAAAAAAATAACCCGGAAACTGCAGAAACCCCCTTTTTTTTGCATTTCTCAAAACTGCTAGCTTATTTAGGTCAAAAATGTAATTACATAGATGTACTTCAAAAATAAAATAAATAAATCTGGATCCTATTAGTTTCATTGTATGCATATACCATGGTATTCTGCACGCACTGTGCAATCCGGATATGCACAGGAATAAACCGTATTAAAATAATATATCAGGAAAATGTCTGAAAAGCGAAATGCCAGCAATGGGCTGTGGACACCAACTTCACATACCTCTTGATTGCCAATTTTTACTGACAGCACAATGTTTCTGTAGTTGGCAACCGGTTAAGAATTCAGTACATGATCCACCTCCCATGCGAGCTTTCTGCATTTAATGGCAATTCGTTGCATGCACAACCGAAGCCCAGAGGAAGGCAATGAGCTCGTGTTGGAGGAAGGGCTTCTACCGAATTCTTAGCCAATCACCGACCATAGAGCCCTCTGAAAATCAGAGTTTCAAGGGCAGGAATGGTGCATAGAAACCCATCCTACAGGTTAATGACCTTCACAAAAAAAAAAAGAAAAAGAAAAAAAAAAACTGTTTCAATATACTGCCCGAAGATGGAGGAAAAAAGTTTATGCTTACAGATACCCGAAACCAAACTGCTATTGGTGTTTACCAATAGCAGTTTGGTTTCGGGTATCTGTAAGCATAAACTTTTTTCCTCCATCTTCGGGCAGGGCTGCCGTCACAAGCTGAAATCGTCAATTAGCCGAACTCAACCACGTCCATAAAAGGGTTAACCTGATGTGCTAGACTTCATCAAAAATCTGTGTAGGACATAGCACTCTCTCCATCATCCTTTAACTAGGCAGAGCTGTCATGACTGTTTTCAATGCAAATGAAAAAAAGGTTGCGGTGAGTTTTCCCAACATTCACTTCACCAGAATGACCTGCAAAGGAGCCAATGTGTACCATAGTCTCAGCAAGCAAACCAGACAATTTGTCACGAGATCCACGAAACCATCATGAAATGCAGTTTTTTCTTGTTTTCTTTTTTATATGAATCTGATGCAAGGTGACAAGGGCACATTAAAACGTAACTACCGTAAAATACCCGGGGAGCACCAACCCCACTTTCACTGAAAACTGGGTTAATCTAGACATGGGTGCCCGTTCGGTCAAATTGGGCGCTTATCGTATAGTTTGCAGGATTTCCAAGTTTTGGAAAATGTCAATAGCGGGCGCCTGAACGAAGTGGGCACTTCCGCCGATTTTTACGGTAGTCAGACAAAATTTTATATTTCGCGGACGCCGATTATTATTTGAGGAATTCGCATTCATTTACTGTGTCACAAAGAGTCATAATTCTGTTTTTTCCTGGCGACATAAGACAAGGTAACCATGCCTCGAGTCCACTCCGCGTTAATTTTTCTCCGCGTCACCTCGTCAGTTTCACCACGCACATGGCCCTCCTCCTCAGAGTTTAGAGAGAAACTGCTACTCCCTATTGTACTATCTTCTATGTGAAGCTAAGATGTGAAACAAAACTCTAAAGCACATTTTGTATTCAGTGGTCATCAGCTTTACGTCCAGCGTCATTCAGCCAAAGATTAAAAATTGTTTTACAATCCAGTGCCACTAAAAAAAAGAAAAGAAAAAAAGTCCCGTAAGCAGCTGCGCGAATTATATACCGAGGTCGCTCTGCTTCTCACTGTTGGAAAAGCTCAGCAGGCATGGTTTGGCTCCATCCTTTCTACCTTTTTCCCGGTGGCAACACACTTGAGGTGTGCAAAGTGGGGTCATGAGATGCTCAGGGGTTGCACCATATTGAAGCAGCCATAGACTGTGGGAAGCAGACAGGAGTGCTTACCCCTTAATTCTAGTTGGGGGCTTGCAGTTTATAGTATGTTCATTGCTTAGTGCCAAACATAGAACACCAACAAAGCTCATGTTGCACACAAAAGGCACCCCGAAAGCATACTCTTCAGACTAAGAGCAAATATGGACTGGTGCTAAACAACACAAGAGCAATAATAACAAAAGCATAAAAGGGTTGCAAGTTAGGCAAGCTGGCAGTTAATCAAAATTTTAAAAATAATGCAAAAATGAGAACAAAGAGAAAGCACGTGTCAGTGGTGCACACTACTCTGACCTTGTTTCATGCTTGTTTTTTTTTGTTGTCTTTTTTACAAGAAAGCATTTATTTTATTGGTATGCGCAAGTTTACAATCAATCCAAGTATTTGTTATGCAATTGTGATACTAGAACTTTCACTGACTCATGAACGCATAGGATGTGAACCTGGTTGCTTGGCTAGAAATACCTAGTGCAGGGGGAGGGGAGGGTTGTCAGACAGTCAAATGATTTCAAAGGTTCGGTCCGAAAAGTCAGAGCACCAGCACACACTTTACTTCCAGCGATCATGCCCTACTGCAGGCGATAAGTTACGAACTAACTTTGATAGCTGCCCCGAACAACACCTCCCAGGCTGGGCCTCGCACCCACTTGACATACGTCGGCATACCAGATTGAAGTAGCAGCATATTCCACTTTTCATCCTTACCCTGAGCAGCAAACAATTGAATTCTCAAACGACGCAAGGCAGCCCATTTGCTGACAACAACCAACGTTGAAACAGAAGTGAAAAGAGAGCGAACCTGATTTTCTAAAGATAGGCAGCCGCTTCTGACCCACAATGCTTATCCACGCTATTAATGCTCTTCAGTCCTCTATACGAGTTCCTCTTGCAGAGGCTGACACAGTATCTACCATTGAACACCTCATTCGCTGGTGATAATGTCTTGATAGCTCCATAGACGTCACCACGGCTTTATCATGTTGTGGAAGCTGCCCACCACTGACTGGTCACTCAAAGCAAAGTTCTGCGAAATGAATAGATAACTCATTTACTTGAGTCGCAAAACAGGTTGCCATGTGCAACACTTCCAAACCGTTTTTATGCAGGCATTTTACATCAGGTTCAACTTCAAACGTGCCAACTACTCCGGTCACGTCAACTCTGTTCAATCATAACCCAAGGAGATTGTTTTCGAGGCTACCGCAACACCCCCCAAAATGGCCCAGCCTAGTCAGAAGAAATGTTGGGCAAGAAAGAAGTGGGCCAACTTTCGTCCCGGAAGAGAATTTGAAACAACTTCCGAAATTAACGACTCTCAGACTCGCACCTACTCACATGCACCTGGCTGGAGTGCAATAGGGTACAACAGAGACTTCATCTCCTTAGAAAAATTAAATCAATCGTATGAACCATGAGTGCCATTGTTGAAAACCTACCTCAATGAAACAGGTGGAAGATAGGCTATGTTGTTCCTAGTCACCTTATCAGCAAATATGGTTTTGTTTGGAACTCAAAAGGCATGCACATACTTGGTGTAGGACTATCAATCAGGATTTTATCGCAACAAATTAGGCACAAAAAAGACTCCTGGAAATGCATTGTACAGTACCATTACTGTCATGCTAAACACAAATGTGGTTCAATTCTCCACACACTGGTAGGTAAGTACCACAACAGCCTGCTTTCCTCGAATTGCTTCCAAAGGTAGTCAACAGAAAGGACTCGGGAATTGATAAGCACGACACGATAAAGACTGGCGCTCCGTCGCCTCGTTCGATAGGCAAATGTTTGCTACGCTCCACACGCGTGAATATATATCTGTATGACGCACTTCCCCCAACTTATAAACGATTTTATTTTTACTTTTTCGCTAGATTGGGTGCTTATAATATTTGTTTCGATCTCGGGGAAAGGATCCGCTGCTCTTTATCTGTGTGCCGTGAACATGAGTCTGCCAGAAAGTCTGGACAAAAGACTGTTTGCCCCCCGATAAGATAGGAGCTTTTAAAGGGGCTTTGACTCGTGCTGTGCGGGAGGTACACAGGACCGATATCTACCCCCTCAGGCACCTTACCTCCAGACCCTTAAACCACAACACCCTCGAACAAAAAAAAAACAAAAAAAAACAAAGTGGCAACTGAAACAAAAATTTAAAAAATAAATATAAGCAAAGCATGGCACACATTCCGGTGCGTTAAGTTTCCAAAAACAACACGCGTGTCACTTGTCACGTTTACGCTCTAACTATACGCAACACTGCCCGCTCTCTCACACGAGTGCTTCGTCGCGAGCAATATGACGAACATCTGAAAGATGAGCTGTAGATGCGCAGTCACGTTCGCCAAGGGCCCCGTTGTATTCTTGTGCTTTTATATATTTTCTTTTTCCACTTCTCCAGCTTCCTTAGTGCGTGCATGGGTATACAAACAAGTAGCTCACAAAGGGGCTGGTTCGCTTCTCGCGTCCAAAAGATCCGCTTCGCCGTTCGCGGCCGCGAAATGCCCACATGAAAACGTCTATCCGAGCAAGCCGCCGTACTTCCAAGGCTGCGACGTTTGCCCCGAGTCGGCGGCGGCGAAAAAGGAAATCGTCGTTCCCCCGATTTCCGTGGCCACGCGACAACGCGAGCACTGCGAACCAAAGACAGTGCCGATGCGTGCCCCTCAAGAAAGCGTAAACATGGACTTACTGGCAGCTGACTGGCCCGAGTCAGACTTGCCGGCACCCGTAGAAGAATGTTTCTTTTTCCGAGGCGCTGAAGGTCATTCGGCGTCCCTCCCCCTTAGCAGCCCCGACTTTCTCCCTCGGCGCCCGCCTTCCCAAGACTGTCGCCTCCTCCGAGTGCCTACGGGTGCGCTGCCACCTTTTGTTCTGATCCCTGCGCTGTTCCCCCCTCGTAGCAGAGGCTTTCCTCTCGCCCAACTCCTCGTTCCTCTAATAACACGGTGTTTCTGAAGCGTAACGGGGCATTAAGGAAGCCGCCAGTCGCCGAGGCATTTCCCGCTTCGAGTCTGGCTGGGACTCCCGGCTGCGGCTCGTCGGGGACCGAGTTGTGTTGACAATATCTGCCCGCGTAGACAAAATGTCCGACTGAACCGGATTTGCGCTGCTCCAGAGGCACGAGCCCAGACGGTTCGAGAAAAGCAGTAGGCTGCGTGCACTACCCGAACGTTCGCGGAAGAGGCAGCAGTTGAAGAGAGAGGACTCGTCAGACGTCGGGGAACGGTAGAGGCTAGCAGTGACCCACTTTCGACGTTGCAAATTGCGGCGACAAGCAAAGCGCCGCTCGTGAGCAACTATCGATGCGACAGAACTGAAGTCGACTCGACGAGAAAGCGCTCGAGACGAGTTCCAACGCGCTTAAAAACCGAAGAGGCGTTCGTGAATGGAGCGAGTCGGTTAGATTGCTGCGTCCATGGGAGCGACTGTAGGGGAGGCGATTTGTAAGCATAGACGGAACGCTATCGGCAGGGTTACAACGGGCAGGAGAAGACGTCCAGCTCACCTTGTGTCTCGGCGAGTTCAGTGACGCAAATGAAAGCTTAATTCCCTACCGATGATTGTTAGAATTTTGGCTACTATCATGACGTAAATAATCCCCTGGCAGAGAATCGATCCGACTCCATGAGTTACGTCATATCACAACAAAATGCAGCATAAAAGGCCACCACCACACCAGATGGCGTTACAGAAACAAAACTACTTTTTACAATTGAAACATTATTTGTTCAGTTATTAGAATATACGACTTTTATATATATATAAACAATAATGCTACAATTGTTCATGTTTTACTTACTTAAGGCCTTATACTTACTCGCGTGCTCCCGCCATCTATCAATGAGGAGGGAAACTAAAGCGGGAACAGCGTTGTTTCTGTAGGTATGTTGGTTGCGGTTGTTGTTGTGGCAGTTGGGAAGTTGCTCGTTGCTCTCCTCGCCGACCTCCTGCCCCTCGCTCTCCGAGTCCGAGCCTTGTTTACATTCAAGTTGTCGCATCATTGCCCGTTTCTAGTAAGCTGACGGGATGAAACGCTACTCGGGAATTCTTGCCGCATTCTCTGCCACTTCCGCGTAGGGAACCGATTGCGTCGGTGTGCGCGCGAACGATGAGGAGGTACTGCGTTGCTTCCTGAGGTGCAGCGAGAGGGAGCTTTCTCAAGAAGTGCGCGGGGCGCGATCAGGATCGGCCACAACGAAGAGAAGAGGTGTCCGATGGCGACATGGCCGGCCTAGCCCGAGCAGGCGTGCCCCAGTGATGACCCTGACGCCCAAGGCCAAAGCGGAGCTGAGGGGAGTCTACAGACGACGAGGCGCTCATCAACAAGAAGCTCCCCAAGGAGCTGCTGCTTCGCATCTTCTCGTACCTGGACGTGGTGTCGCTATGCTCGTGCGCTCAGGTGTCCCGGCTGTGGCACGAGCTGGCCCTGGACGGCAGCAACTGGCAGAAGATCGACTTGTTCGACTTCCAGACGGACATCGAGGGCCCCGTGGTCGAGAACATCTCGCGCCGCTGCGGGGGCTTCCTCAAGAAGCTGAGCCTGCGGGGCTGCCAGAGCGTCGAGGACGCGTCGCTCAAGACATTCGCGCAGAACTGCAACAACATCGAGGACCTGAACCTGAACGGCTGCAAGAAACTGACCGATAGCACCTGCCAGAGCCTGGGCAGGCACTGCTCCAAGCTGACGGTGCTCGACCTCGGCTCCTGCTGTCAGGTGACGGACCTATCCCTCCGGGCCATCGGCCAGGGCTGCCCGAACCTGGAGCATCTCAACATCTCGTGGTGCGACCAGGTGTCCAAGTACGGCGTGGAAGCCCTGGCGCAAGGCTGCGGGCGCCTGCGCGCCTTCATCAGCAAGGGCTGTCCGCTGGTAAACGACGAGGCCGTCTCGCAGCTGGCCAATCTCTGCGGCGGCCTGCAGACGCTGAACCTCCACGAGTGTACGCACATCACGGACGCGGCGGTGCAGTGCGTGAGCCAGCACTGCCCCAAGCTGCACTTCCTGTGCGTTTCCAACTGCGCGCAGCTGACGGACGCGTCGCTCGTGTCCCTGAGCCAGGGCTGCCAGGCACTGTGCACGCTCGAGGTGGCCGGATGCACGCAGCTCACGGACAGCGGGTTCCAGGCGCTGTCGCGCTCCTGCCACGCGCTGGAGAAGATGGACCTCGAAGAGTGTGTGCTCATCACCGACAGCACCCTGCTCCACCTGGCCAATGGCTGCCCCAGACTCCAGCAGCTCAGCCTGTCCCACTGCGAGCTGGTGACGGACGAAGGCATCCGCCATCTGGGCGCGGGCGCGGGAGCCGCCGAACATCTACTGGTGCTCGAGTTGGACAACTGTCCGCTCATCACAGATGCCTCGCTCGAACACCTTGTGCCCTGTCAGAGTCTACAGCGCATCGAGCTCTACGATTGCCAGCTGATCACGCGCGCGGGCATCCGTAAGCTGCGGAGCCATCTGCTGGACCTCAAGGTGCACGCTTACTTCGCCCCTGTCACACCTCCTCCCTCTGTCGGGGGTGGAAGGCCACGATACTGCCGCTGCTGCGTCGTCCTCTGAGCATCAGCTGCGTCTGCTAGTCAACACAACGGCTACATTTGTGCCACGCCGCTGTTAGGTCCCAAGGGGCGCCAAGCACTGGTCTTAATCTTGTCTCCCGAATTGCTCTCGAGTCTGTCTTGTTGAGACATATTCATTGAATTGAGCCACCAATTTGCCACTGCCATTGTGCAGCTTTGGCATGGCAAAGGTCTGGGGGTTTTAGTACTGGTGACATGGTGGCTTCACATTTTTATCGCAGCAATGGAATCTGGTTCCAGACACACCATCCAGAACATACAATAGATGCTGGTGATTTCAAGCAGTTGATGTCAGGATGAGCATTGCAGTACAGCCAGAGTTCTCTGGAAACCCCAGTTCCTGTCCTGACCGGTACCTCATCTTGTGCCTCGTACTGCATGTCATCGCAGCTCATAAAGTAAACAGACAACTCTGCCTCTAAAGTCACCCCAGGAGTTCCTGCTCTCAGTGAAGAATCTCGTGTCAAAGTTGGGAAGTTGTCCCTTTTTCCAGAGTTTCTAGACGTTTTCTAGACAATTTTTGCCCCAGATTACTATCTTTAGCATTTTGGATGAGTAGGTCATGTGCACTGTACTGGAGCCACTGGATGCAGTTTGAGGGAGATGAGATGTGCTTTCATTTCGGCTGCCAAACCGAAATACGGGCATTGTCGACGCTACTAGTCTGTTCTGCCAACATGTCTGAGATATGGTTGGCAGACCATCTTTCAAAGTATACCTCAGCCATGTTTTCTCTTTACTGATGTACACATGTCCATGCAAGCATATTGCTTAGGTCATAGCTTTCATTATTGATTCCTGAAGCGTCATTTTCGTGTTACCAGGGTGAGGACAGCTAACAAAGTAATATAACTGAAATAAATTTTGGGCACAGGCCCACAAGTACGAGCGAATTGTGATCATTGGTGAAACCTAGACAGAACATCCTTTAGGTAGAGTTCCACTTTCAAAAATGTCTCGTTTACATCAAATTCACTACACTAGTGATCCTCGAAGAAGAACCTGGTGCACATGGTGAAGTATGTTGCTGAGCTTATTGGTGCATCCTGAAAATCAATGTTGCAGTGATTGTTAAAACGTTGAACTGAGTATGATGGAAATTAATGACGCGTTTAACTGTGCAAGGAATGTGAAACGCACGTTGCTTTCTTCCAAAATGCCATCCAGTGGCTTCAGTTTGAGCACCCACCTGTCGACGCAGCAAATTGTCATTGGCTGCTTTGGGCAGTTGAATGTGATACGTGCTCCATAAATGGTCTTTCGACTCGTGCAGCACCCAAGAGTGCAATGTGTGCTTGCATTTTTATGAGAGAATTAGTTGCACGAGCGTCTGCCAATCCAGGAACAAGCCCATATAGTTTCGGATGCCTGGATGCGACCGTAGTGCTTGGAATTGAGATGTGACAATTGTGACTGGGGTAGAAGAGGAAGAGGCAGAAAGACTGGGCACGTGCGATTGGTTCCCTTCGAATTCGATGTGCTACTGTCGCATCCATCTAAACGCAGCCCATGTGTGATGTGTATTTCTGCGTCTCCTCGGGGATTTAGCTCCCAGGCTGGCTTTTATCGTTCATTCCCAGTTCTTCGAATTCCTCGGCATCAAAAAGGGTTTTTTAAATTTGTTCATCTGCAAGATTTTGACGATGCACCAAGTGATTCTCGCTCAACGTTTCAATTTTTGGGCTCTCGACATCCTAATGCGTGCGCAAAAATATTATGACATTGAGAGAAATGTTTTTTTGTTAGTTTAACACTGTAGGGATCTTTCAAAGAAATGAAAAACTTACAAAGTACCACAACGGTGATGAGCCTCCCTAACCGCCGAGGCTTTTTAAAACATACTATCTCAATCTTTTATGTCCATGCCGTGCTATACTTGTGTTTCTTTCCTAAACATGTTTTATAGCATCTCAGCTCGCATGCACGTCCACAAGCACGACAGGGCTTAGCTAGGCTTTAGAACTGTGCAGTCGGTGAACATGAGTGTTAGCCTTGTACTGAATCATACTTGGTGTGTTCAGTGCTTAACCATGTATATTATGAGGGACTGTTTTTAAGACAAATGCACCATTTTTGTGCACATTTTCTCGAGAAGCATTCATAAGGTGCCCTCCAAAGAAAAGCGTGGTTTAGAGTTGCACGAGCACCTCTGAATGTCATCTGCACTGCAGTCACCTGTGAACAATTCCATTAAATTTTTCCCTCACATTTTTATCCCAAAAACTTGTGCACTCCTATAGCAGGCGTTCACCGTATGCCATATTTGAGTGCGCTGTTCACAGCACGTGCTCAGGAGCTCACACTTATGGGCTGCCAAGTTCAGCAAGCTTGATGGCATGGAATGCAATATTGCAAAGGTACTAAGGAGGCTCGCCATCGGCTCATGCACAATTGGCACAAACTCGGCTATGGCTGCCAGTGAATACCCCCGTAAGCTACTAAGAAGCTGACATATTTCCACTCTTTACGATGTGTCCCAAAAAAGTCAGTTATCATTGGGAGATTCTCCACAATTCCTGTCTGTATTCCTGTGTTGGAAGTTAACACAGCTCTAAAACTTCGACAGTATAAAAGCGCTCCACAGCCATCAAATTTAAATATTCCCACTACTGCGCATAGCATACCTCTAACCTGTGCAAAAAAACTTCCTAGCATAAAGAGCCACTTTAGGTTTGTAAGTTGGTTGCATCCTATTTAATAAACTGTCAGTGGCATGTTTCTGTTTCTCGTATGGGAAGTGACATTTGGCAAAAACATGCATGGAAGCTGCTCTCGGGGATTTTTCCAGCAGCAGCGGCATCCCCAATTTGAAATTTGCTACCATGGTTCTGGAATGGCTAAATTGGCTTCTCGGCGCTTTTTCAAATCGGCTCACGTTTATCTGCATATTGAGAGCATTGTCCTTATGTCTCGTACGCAGGACTATTTCAAAAATCTTTTCATAGTGTGGAGTGCTACGCTACTTGGTTGTACATCAGGACAGCTCTTGAGACAGGGGTGTCTCAAGAGCTGCATTGCAATTTTAATACTCCATAATTTGTTACTGTTTGTATGGCTGAGTCTCATGGCAGCCATTTTGAGTCTGTGACTTGTAATGGACCTTTTCCGAGAAGCGTTCTGCGCATGCGCGAGCACTCGATGCCAAGCGGCGGAAGTCGGCACTAGAAATCGAGGAAATTCAAAAGCAGGCTGTGGATCAGCGAGTAGAACACGTAATTGCAACATATATATAATTGTGTTACACAAAAAAAGAAAGTGGACGAAAAGAAAAACATGACGTTTGGGTGGACGCCACAGATCCCCCTCTTTGCCCTCTTTAGAGTCGCGTTGGGCACGCGCCGCTGCTCGGAGAGCGAAGAAACTGGTAGCGTAGCTCCCATTATCGATTGGTAGCGCAGGTAGGTCACTTCCTCGATTTTTAGTTCGTGCAGCCACCGCCTGGTGCCGTCGGTATGTGAAAAAGGTCCATTCCCAATTTGTTCGAAGCAACTGGTAGAACAAAGTGCAGTTATATTTTATTTCATCGCACGACGGACCGCAGCAGATGCTACAAGCCATCCCAGTCACTCCAGCACTGGGAATGTGTTGCGTGGTGACTATGCACTTCACACATCCTGAAGCTCACGTGACACTTGCACAGGATTGAATTGACTTCGATGGATCAAAGCATCCCCCGCAGCCAATCGTAAGGTGAAAACGGAGTATAGGATACCATGTTCCTCATACTTTAGACAACAGGAAGTGGTGTCGCCATTGTAAATAGGCAACTTGGTCACCGCACTACGACTGTTAACCCGAGGTCTTTAACATGCATCACACAGTAGTGACTTACACAATCACAAGCTAATACGATGCTCATCCTTATCGAAACAGAGATAATAAAGGGCGGGTACTATTTGCTAGTGAAGCAGAATGTAGTTCAAATTTCAAAGTGAAGCAGAATTCCCTTTAGGACATTTCCCTCTTAGAAACAACATCCAACAAAAAAATGCTGAATTGTGTATTCAGTGTAAGTCTACCTTCAGTCCGTGTTGGCAGAATTCACCCGTTTCGGAGCTCGCCAGTTCAGGAGGTTTCGGTATGAACTGTGTGTAGGAACGGCACGAACAACTGCAAGCACTCCTTCGAGCAACGAAGCAAGGTCCCGTAAAGTCCATCGAGCTGCACCAACCTGGATCGCTTTCCCGAAGCGTCACCTTTGTGACCTTTATTTTTGCCCCCAAGCTCATACAAAGCTGCTTTCATCACCTTCCTAATGGCACCCATTGTTTCATACAAATAAATCCTCAAACCCAGTCTCTCCACTAGTTTTTAAGGTTATCTAAAACGTGGGACGAGTTCTTTCAAATATGGCGTATTCCAGCAAAAGCCGTTCCGAGAAACGGATGATTTTGATGCTACATAGATTTTTGTTTCTTCACCGAACAGTTGTTAGACAGCAAAGGTTGACGATGTACTCGGTGCGATTCCTGCACAAGGAATTCTGAAGGAAAAAAGCATATGACGAAGGGGGGAAAGGGTGCATGGCCTTCAGTCAGTAATGCAAACCACTCCTGGACAAGGTCAAGTAACTTTGAAGTATCATTTCTGGCTTTTATTCTCCAGGTATTGGGCTGAATTGCACACAGCACAGTGAAGTGGCCAAAGAGCACAATGTTCAGCTCTCAAGAAACACGCATATATTGGACTGTACTGTTCCTTCGAATGATAAAGTTATGACTCCTTTCTTTTTAACAGCTTTTTTTTTCTCAGAACTGTTAGCCTTGTCAAGAAGGACCAGGGCAAAGCAAAGAGCTTGTAAACATGGTACAGTTCTCTTTAATTTTATTCAGATAGAATATCATACTTTAAATTCTCTTAAAACATTTTTTTTTTTTATGTATCACCAGAGGTATGCAGGAAACTAACTATTTTCAGGTAATTTTTAGACATGCAGATTTAGTTCGTAACCAACTTAAAGTGTAGCAAGGCACAATACTTGGCACCGTTTCACTCTTATACAAAGTATCATACTTGCTTTTTTAATACCCAAGATGCGAGGAAAATGTCAGCTAAATCACCATCAAATAAACATTTCCACATTTCTTAAGAAAATTTAATTGCGAACCACCTTTCTAAAATGACTGCCATGGGACCAAGGCCTTGACAATTCTAGCTTTCCCAGACAGATTGCTAGTTGCTAAAATTGACACACCAAATGTTGTAGACATCGTCACATTGAGACACTAGGGTTAGTAAAAAAAAAAAAAAAATCTCTTGAGCACGTTAGTATTTTAATTTGGCATCTGCAGCTGCTGTAAAACAAAAGACCCCACACAAAATATGACAGGGAAACATAACTATAAAAATAGTATGTTGGCTGAATGCACGAATTGTGTGGCAGCCATTTATTGCATGCCAGATGTCTAAGTTGCATGGTGAACCACCCTTAATGCATTCCTAGGTGCACATACCCATTCCTCACCCACAGCGAAAGAGGGTCTTCTGCTTTTCGGGGCATTTGCGAGGTTCCTGACTTCTGCCGAATGGATGTTAATAAAGAATGTAACAAAAAAAGCATTTCTCATGCATGTTTTTTTTTTCTTTTCAACATTGGCATTTTTTTCTCTGTGCACAAAGTTGTGCAATGAATCCTGGAATTCCTACACTGTGGCCCCAATTGTGGCACAGGTTTCCTTTGCCACATTAATATTTTGTTAGAACATCTTCACTGTCTTAAAACACTGGTGCTTATTACTATAAAATAAAACCTTCCAAAGTGCAGCCTGCAAACCTGAATCATATGGGTACAGCTTCCTATGCACTGTTCAAGCCTTCAGTGCTCTTTACGTCTCCACACAATTTCTGTGCAAGTTGCAATATTTCAACAACAATATGAGAGGTATGCCACAGATACAATACTACCTAATCTATCTTCAATGAAGCAATGCATCACATGTTGGAAGGCTGTTTTATTTTATAAAGAAATCTGTACAAATATCTGCAGTCATCCATCACTTTGGCTTGTCCTTCGAAACTACCGTTGTGTCCGCTCTCTTGATGTACCTCAGCTGCTTCTTCGACATCCTCTTGATCTTGGCAGTGTTCTTGATCTGAAAAATGATTTTCAAAAAATTATCCCTCTTAGATCCTCAGACTAAGCGTACATTAGTTCAGTGCAGGTCAGGTCTGCCAATTTCGGGCTTTATATATGCCTCGAATTGAACCAGACCAGAGAGAAATCAACCCTTTTATATCTCAACCCACTTCAATTTTCAGGTATAAACAGCTTAGGTACTCTCTCTCGAGAGAGAGAGGGAGAGAACCTAGAAAATTGAGTAGAAATTTAAACTCGTCATTCTTACTTTTTTCAAACAATTTTCTCATCCTCCAGAGAGCAGCACAACAGTCTCTTTGCTCTTCATTACTCTTGGTGGCCTCGACCAGATAAACCGCAAAGCGGGGTTGCGGTGTTCAAACATTGGCATTAGGGATGCCGCGAACGACCCTAGGTTCAAATTCGAAAGATTTCAATATTTTCGACCGTACAGAGGTTCGAATTCGAAAAATTCGCAACTTTCAAAAACCGTCGAGTTTCGAATTCGAAAAGTTCGAAGCTTTCACGGTTTCTAAAAGTTTGGGTTCGATTATTTCGAATATTTTTTTACTTGGGGTTCGAGAAATTCGAAGATTTCGAATTTTCCTAACTTGAAATTCGAGAGATTTGAATGTTTCGAATTTATTTAAATCTGAAATTCGAAAGATTCAAACGTTTCGAATTGTTATCGACATAAAGTTTGATAAATGTGAAGATTTCAAATTTCTTTCTACATAAAGTTCAAAAAGTTCGAAGGTTTCGATTCTCTTTTAGGGCTAAATTCGAAAAAAAAACTTTGAAGGTTTCAAATTTTTTTTAAGTCCAAGTGCGCAAAGTCCGAAGTCCGGTTTTCATGTTCCGCCACAGTTTCAGTTTCAAATAATGTTTTCACACCTCACTAGTTTTTCACGAAATCGGGTTTAGAAAAGTTTGGGTGTGATATTTAGACTGCGCGAAGTTGATCAGGCAATTAGATGAGACGACGAGTGTCCCGGATGTGCTGGAATATTTGCCAGTGCAGAGTGACTTGTGACCATAGACCAGTAATTGTGACCGCCAGCCCGGGGGGGGGTCATTAACGTGCATCACGAAGTAGTGATCACACGAACGCGTTTAACGATACTCGTCCAGTTCGAAACAGCCAGAGACAGGAAGTGGTTGAGGCTCAGAAACATCTTGAAGCCATCAGGCAAACTGCCTCCCTACCCCCTTGCACGCTGGTAGTAATCCGATCAAACGCCCCCCGAGTGACGCTGGCATATAGAGTGACGCTGGCATATAGTAAGTTTAGTATGTACATGATGCAAAATCCTGAGACTGGGAATGAAATTTTAAAGAAAAAGTGTAAGAAGACAGAAAAAAGGGGAGAGGACAACGCCTCAAACTCAGCTCTGGGAAGGAAATTTGAAAGAAAAAGTGTAAGAAGACAGAAAAAAGGGGACAGGACAACGTCTCAAACTCAACTCATCTGAAAACTCAGCTCAGGACAACGTCTCAAACTCAACCCAGCTGAGTTTGAGACCTTGTCCTGTCCCCTTTTTTCTTTCTTCTTACACTAGGTATTTCTTTCGAATTTCATTCCAGTCTCAGGATTTTGCATCATGATCAACATACACCAGCTCACCTGCACCTTGACAATTTTTTAGTTTGTAATTGCTTTGGAGGTTTATTTTCTGGGACGGGAGAAACGCCGAGCAAAAAGCACAGAAGCCGACACAACTTGAGGTCGAGGAGAGTTCTACCATACCAGTGGCGTCAGAAGAGGAAAACAGGGGACCCCCCCAGATATTTCAGACTGTTAAAGAAAACAATACGGGGAAAGAGGGCATGGTCGAGCTTATTTTAATCTGAAATTATTTATGCATATGTATAGCTACTGTCACTCTTCACTGCATAAAAGATTGCGTAGATGGTCATTGTTAGAAACTCGTTGTCAAAAGGCACTACTCGTCACTTGCTCAGTGGTTCGGAAGTTCAAAGCTATGTCTTTTCGACCTAGATAACTGTGCCATTGGTAAAAAATAATAAATAAATAAACATAACAATAAATGCAAAAATAAAAAGCTGGAGAAAAAAAAAAACTATCAAGAATCCACCGGAAGTGTCGTATTCTTGCATATTCAGAGGCCCAGAACTACGAAACAAGTTTCTCCTACCAAAATGTGTACAGGATAAAAGAAACACGTCCCAGGAACGTGAAATAAGAAGAAAAAAAAAACTAAAAACGTTTTTGTTGTTTTTTTATGACGTGTTGAACTTGAACAATTTTAGAAATCTTCCCCCATGAGTTAATTTATTCCTCAACGTGAAAAAAACAATACCTACATTATTTTGTATTCTGCAGATGGTAATGATATGTACTGTCTGTGGTGTTAATTTAAATGCGATACCTCAAACAATTTAGACGAAAAAAATTACCAAGTTTAGGGCATAATTGCTCGTAGATACATGTTTGGATATTTCTTCGAAACTCTTCTTGAACAACAATAATCATATCTTAAGACGACCCTTACCTAGGCTATACATAGATCATTCTTAAAAAGTTTAACATCACTACCATAAAAAGCTTCGGCTATAGACCGTTCCATTAGGGTCATAGCAGAGAGGGTAATAGAGAGAAAAAAATGCCCTCCCCCTCTCACCCGCATGTCGTCTGCTTTGCCGAGTGGGCTGTAGCTAGCATCCGGCTGGCGTACAAACTCTGTTTAAAAACGCGTCATTTTGGAAATTTCAAGCGCAGATGCGCAGATTTTTGTATGCCAGTTATTGTGTAATACTATGCTAGATAAAAAGACTAACAGGGTCCAATTGCGCTGTTACCTGCGTGCAAATAAAAAAGAAATAAGGAAAACTGTGTCAGATTGGCCGGTCTCTCCGGCGAAAAGTAAATGCGGTTGCTGTACCTTTTTTACTATACAAAGTTCGTACTGGTGTAGGCCTTTAGCGACCATGAGTGGAAGTCTGAAATAATAAATAAAAACGTGCTCTCCTGCCACAATATACGCAGTAGTTGAGAGTAGTACTGCCGGCTGACTCAACTGCTATTTAAGCAACGGAAAAAAGATATGCTAGTCGATCATTTACCGAACTAGAACAACAGAGAGCTATAGGCTGATTTTGGAGTAGCCACAACTATTCTAAGAACGCGAACCACTTCACAACAGCAGCCACGAGCGAGAGTTTGATGTTCCGTAAAGCCCGCCGCTACAGCCCAAAGATGGAGAATGGCAACCTCCCGGTTTGTCGTCTGCTAGCGGAGTCAGGGCGCGTGCCCTCTCTCTCGTTTTACCCCGCCGAACCCGCTGAATTTCCCGGATGTGTGGAGAGGGCGCTGCTGTCGAACAAAATGGTGCCGCCCAGAGAGCGCTAAATGGAATGGTCTATAGCGCGCTTCAAATATGGCGCAAACAACAATCGTCAAAAACCCGTCGTCCTTCCTCGCTCCTTCGGGAATTTCTTTAAAACTAAGCATGCCAGAACATTGAAATAAACGGCATTGAGCTTTCGCAAGGAATGCGACACCGCATGTAAAAATGAAAAAAAAAAAATTACGAATGCACTTCACTGCTTGAATCCAAATGAAACCGCCCGCCGGTCTTTCGAAGTTCGTCAAACTTTTGACTTCTCAGGAATCGAAAGTTCGATCATTTTCTAATTCTTTCGATTAATAAGTTCGAAAGTTAAAAAATTATTGAATTTCTTAGCGTAGGAAGTTCGAAAGTTCGAAAAGCTTCAAACATTTTAGTACAAGAACTTCGAAAATCATCAAATTTGTTTAGTCTATTAAGTTTGAAAGTTCGACAAGCATCGAAATTTGCAGCGTAATAAGTTCGAAATTTCGAAAAGCGTTGAACTTCTTAGTTTAACAAGTTCGAAAATTCGACTTCCGTCGAATTTCTCGATATGAAAGTTCGAAAATTCTAAAGCTTTCGAACCTTTCAAACCGCTTGATTCGATCATCGAACCTTCGGTTCGAAAAAAGTTTGCGGCATTCCTAATCGGCATAGCCATACAGCACCCACCACTGCTACTCATATTTTCTACTAGCTTATAATTTGTAACTAACAGAGCTTCCAAGCATACCCTAAAATATTTACAAACCAGCCTTGGTCAGTCCAACCTTATGAGTTCAAGAAATTTGTAATCGTATGTGCTTTCCACAAAAACAACAAACTCATTGTGTGGGATGCGGCAATGTCGGTAAGAAAGCTAATCATGACCAACTCACTCATACATACTAATTGTTGTCTCTCGAATGATTGGCAATACTATAAACTTTTCTCTTTATAAAGAGCGGTCATAAATTAAACATGCAGCGTTAACAAGTGTTATTCAGTGCCCCTAAACTTTGGTCAGCACGTACTAATGATATATTAAAGAGATTTTGTGACAATGTGTGATCACAGTTTGAAAAATAGTAATGAAGGGCTCTCATTTTCCTTACAAAGAAAAAGATATATTTTTGGGAGCAAGTTCCTCTAAAGCTGCTCACAAACAAAAACCAGAATTTCGGTTGCAGCAGATAGCAATGCCTTCATGTCGTCTGCGAGGGGAAGCACCAATGCGGTACAACCACGATCGCAAGATGCCCCGAGAACTGGCGCTGCCCAAGCTTGGTCAGCATCACGAGCTCAGCTGAATCAAACTGAGACCATTCTACTGCAGTTGTGACGGCAGGTTGCACCAATATAAAGCTTGTTTTTGGAAATATTAACTGTACATCTCACTGTAAGCAAGTTTTAAAAGGCACACTGTACATGAAAACAAAAAGTGACAATAGGTATGTAGATGTTTCAAAGTATGCAGTGAACGTGCCATATTCAATATTGGCAGTATCTAGACATTTAGTGTCCTGCACTCATTGTATTGTAAAGCTACATGCTTCCACAATTTGCTGGCATACAGCTGCATTCTCCACGAAGATGCCTGCTAGGTGGCACACTGCGACGTTCATTATTTTCCTATGGAAGCCTACTGGCACGCATATGTGCACGAGAGTGATGGCTTAAAATTTTCATAGGAGCTGGCTTTCACTTTGAGCATGTCTTGAAGTAACACTCTCATCGTGCTAACAATGCACGGCGAAATGCAGCGTGACTTTTGGGTCAACAGCGCGGCTTTTTGTCAAACTTTGTCAAAAGGTCAGAGTCTGCAAACAAAATGGTAAGCAATCTCTGTTCCACCTTGTCAGGAAGGGGTCAGAACACATCGGCACACGGTTGATCGACAAGCAGTCAGTCGACAGTCCCCGACGTTCACTAGTAAGAGGAAACTTGTCAAATGAAACTGAAGGCTTGTACATGCAAGCAGCCAATGGCACAAGATACTTTCTTTGGCGTTAGACAGCATCATAAGGGGATCGGTGGTCGAGTAGCTGTGGCGCAAGAGCTCGTGCTGCAGAACTCAGGAATGCTAAACTCAATCCCCACCCCTGCCCTTTCCAATCTGGACGAGCATCGTACTGGCGTGCAGTCGTGTTTCACTACTGCATGATGCTCGTTAAAGATTTCAGGCTAGCAGTCGCACTGCATTCGCTACATTTCTACAACAATAACGCCATAATCTGGTACTAAATTTCTGCTGTCTAAACATTTAAAGACCAATTTGATCGATTTGTTTGACAGCATTGTGCGACAATGCCTCCACCCTCGTGACGGTCACGCCACCCATCGCCAGCTAAACCAGTCGATTTCACAAGACGGCGTTCAACACCCAGTTTGGTGGAAATTTCGACGTAATGTCAGCACCACGTTAGGCTGGCCTTTGCAGACTACACAAAACCAAACTGCATAGATTTTTTCGTGGTTTCTTTTATGGCAAAAAGTTTAGCAGAGCCGGACTTTAACTAGAGTTCATACTTCATAGTAACTGATCACTGTTTTGTTGGGTAATGTTTTGTGCAATGCTTCTTGAATGTAGTGATGTTTCATTAGGAACTGTTTGGCAACATGAGAATAGGCTCGTTCAATTTACTTGCACCTCCTGCACCAATGCAGAAAAGTGTAGGGCAGTGTTTTTCCGGTCGTATCTCAATACACAAACCGGAAGTACACTGCCCTACACGTTTCTGCCCCGGTGCAGGAGGTGCAAGTAAATCGAACGAGCCTAACGCATACCGTATTTACTCGCAGAATGAACGCACTTTTTTTTCCAAAAAATCTATGCAAAGTTGGGGGGAGCGTTCATTACGCGAAGTAAAATTTTTGCGTCCGTATTTACTCGCATAATGAACCAACCTTTTATCCCGAAAAATCGACGCAACTTCATATCTCTTTGCGCCCAGCGCGCCACTCAAAAACCAAAATGCGATGTGCAAAAAACAAATGCTCCTTTCTATGTTTTTTTTCTTCCTTCCGTGTTTTTTTTTTTCCGCCTTTTGCAAGTTGTTTTGTTTGCCCAGGCTTCTCCGCTTTTCTTTCTTATCTCCTTGCGCGCGACGCGCGACCCCGGACCAAACTGCGCTGTGCAAAAAAAAAAAAAAAGCTCCTCTTTATGTTTTTTCTTTCTCTTAGTTCCGTGGGATTTTTTTTTTTTTTTTGCCGCTTTTCGCAAGTTCTTTTGTTTGCCCACGGCCGTGCATTCGCGACCTCGCTCACCAGGATAGAAAAGTGCGTTCACTTCGAGGGCTTCATCGCTTCTCTTTCTTATCTCCTTGCACGCGGCGCCCGCCCGACCCAAAGTCCAGACTGCGCTGTGCCAAAAAAAAAAAAAAAAGCTCCTCTTTATGTTTTTTTTTCTTTTGCTTCAGTTGGATCTTATTTTATTTTTTTAGCGCCTTTTGCAAGGCATTTTGTTCGCCCAGGCTGCCCATGCATACGCGACCTCGCTGCACCAGGATAGAAAAGTGCGTTCATTTCGCGCACGTGGGGGGAGGGAGTCAAAATTTTGACGTCCCAGTAGGGGGTGCGTTTAATACGCGAGTGAAAAAAAAGTCGAAATTTTGAGAGCCGACTTGGGGGTGCGTTTATTACGCGAGTGCGTTCATTGTGCGAGTAAATACGGTACTCATCCGTAAGGTAATAATTATTGAAGGTAAATGATGCAACCATTCTTGCAGTAGGCTGTCACTATGATTGGCACACAGAAAACATTCTCTTGGGCTGATCATGAAACAGGTGCCAACAAACCACCAGTGAGGTGCTTGGCCACCAAAAAAAGGTTGTTTGACAGACAAATAGTTTTGTGCAACTCACTTATAAAAAACATTAATTCACAAAACAATGTACACTAAATTTGTGTGTGTATGAAAAAAACTACTTACAACTTGCACAACTTCTGCTTTCTTGGCATTTTCCTCACGCCGTCTTAGGTTCTCCTCTCTTCGTTTCTTCTTCTCCTGAAATGACACAATTTCACCTCGAATAAGCATTGGTTGTTGGTGGAGGTTGTGAACAGAAAGGCAAGTCGTGAACGTAAGAGAAAACAGAAAAGAAAGGTGAAAAGAGTCAGAGATTTCTCAAGCAAGTGGCAGACCTTCACAGTGAAAGGTTACTGTTGATTAATTAATTGTTGATTATCAGTTGGGTTCTTTGCTCGGTTGTTTTGGGCTGTTTGAGTGGATTTTACCAGGTGAGGACTGCTGACAGTCAGTTTCTTTGTTACTGCCATGTGCTTCAATCTGCGTTCCACGTAATCAAAGTTGGACAGACTTGATTGCATGGGTGCTAGTACAATGGGGAGCCAATCTGTCATCGAATTTGACTGTCTTAATGTTCAAGATCTTAAGACAGATTCAAAACTGTCTTTTCTGCCCCTTCTAAGGCAGAAAGGCTCGCTGAAGACGGAATGCTGGGGACCATAAAAATCGGGATATAAAGCGCCAAAGAAACACAGGACAAAGAGGAGCGAAAACAGGACGAGGCGCCATAAAAAGTGGAAGGTTCGCAGGTGCTGGCCTCAATCGAGTCACCACAGGAAGGGTGTCTAAAAGAACTAGCAAGAAGTTTACTTACTTATTTATTTATTTAATAAATGTACTCTCAAGTTAACTCTTAACAGTCAACTCGTCGCAGGTAAACTCGTGAAATAGAGCGAGCTATCATGAATCACCTTGTACACGGGTTGTCGTAACAGAAGATAAATGGGCACTAAACCAGTTCATCAAAATTTGGTTTCTCTCCAAACATTCCTTCGAAGAGCTACTATGGTGCCTGGAGCGTATCATCAACTGCAGCGTCTACTGTCCTACCATTGCCCACAAATTAAAAGCGGTCCCAGAGTGGCAACAAATTGCATCGCAGGCGACAACGTGTCATGCCGTTGTGATCCTGGCAGTAGGTCGTAGAAATGTTGGCAAAACAGATGACCAGACATAAGGGTCGACATAAGGGTCGCTGCGGTTGCGACGTTCCAACTCTTGGCTGCTTCAGTCTCCAGCGACTGCCTGGCTGCAAAGCAACCCTGTAGCAGTCTGCCACACCCACCCCTGTTGCCGTGTCACGCCCAGGATCGCGGCAGGGAACGGCGTGACGCTTTTCCGATCAATTGAGCAGAAATCAAGGGACGACTTATGATGACGCGGTAAACAGACCAGGCAGAGACACATTCCAGGCATAATAGCCCGACTCAAGATCACCAATGTAGCTAATTATCTTTAACTGAAGAAAACAAATTATAATGGGAAGACCATTTCCGCCTTAGTTTACTTTTCGAGTTTGTGCTTGCGCAACCTTTTTACGCCGACTTGTCACGGCCCACGGGGCAATAATAACCAGGCGGACATCGGTCGCATTACATTAATGGAAGCAAACACACAAACTTAAAGGAGCTGTGCAATGATTTTAACGTTGAAAGAATCGGCATCTTCTGCTTTTGATATTGTTCACCTTGTCACAAATGACAGAAAACACACCTCCTTTCATCGAAATGTTGCGATTTCGCCGCGTAATCGCGAGGTAAAAATTAGAATATCCCCCGACCTGCAGCCGCGAGCGGCCGTCATGGGAAACACGCGGCGTGACGTCACTTGGGTAGTTGTAAAAAAGATAGCAAGTTCTGCAAATACCTGCTCGATAAACGGTATTTTTTCCATAAATATTGTCGCCCCAACAACATAAATGCTTCAAAAACGTAGTATCATTGACAAAAATGTTTATTATACATACAGCGTCTTAGTGGCGCCATCTACCCGAGGTCAACAAAACCGTCAGCTCGAGCAGCGTCAGCGGCTAGCACGAGGAGCCGAACGAGTGCGTTGGTTTGGTTTTCCGCCGTGTCGATCTAGACTTCGAAAGCCGCCGCTCGGCAATGCCGACCGGGTGCTCTGTTCTCCTGTGTCCTAACCGGACTCCACAAAGCCCTCTTGTCCGTGCTAAAAAGCTCCTGTTCCATCGTTTACCGCGCGAAGAACCTCTCAGGGGTCCGGCATCCCCGCGTACGGAACGAGCCCCAGTGACTCGCTGTACTCCAGCATCTGGAGCTCGACCTCGTTGAGCTCACCTCTCCAGCAGCCGGTGGCCATGTTGATCGCGTGTCGCAAGCATGTGGTGACGCGGTCACGTGGTCGTGAGCGGATGAGTTCTCGCCGCTCACTGATGGCGTTAGAGAGAGGAATTTACCGGAACCCCGCGCCTACTCCAGTGACGTCACTGCGCACGTGACCCGGAAGACGATGTACGAGTTGAGAGGCGGCAAAAACCTGGATCTTTTTCATTTATTTAAATAAAAACTAGGGTATCCAGGCAAAATCTGTCTTCTGTAGTTCACTGCAGAAGTGTCAGGCATCAACTTCCACAATTATTTAAGCAAAGCCCTGAAATTGTTGCACAGCTCCTTTAAAGGGGCGGTGCAACGGTTTCAATGTTGAAAGAATTGCCAGTTTGCATCTTTTATATTGTTTATCCAAGCCCAAGTGACCAAAAACGCGTCACCTTTCCCCGAAAAACTGCTATTCTGCTGCGTAATCGCAAGGCAAAAAACAAATTATTTGCTGATCTCCAGCCGCCTGTGGTGGATACGGGAACTAAAATGACAGCGTCTCTGGGGGTACGCGGAAGTCAACAAACCCTGTCCCCCTCCGCTGCTACACTCGCAGTCAGCCCCGTGGCGATCCGTCCTTTGTGTCCATCGCTCGCCGCAACCTTCGACGAGGCTAATCCTTTAAAGTTGACAATCGCGGAGGAAGCGGCTGGGATCTCCGAAGAGAGGGCCCAAGGGCAAACCACGTGAACCCCCAGAGTACGTCACTCGAAAGTCGGCGTGGAGAGTTGAGGCACTTCGACCTTCGATTTGTTTCATTTTTTCAAATAAGTACTAGCACTCGCAAGAAAATGCGGTTTTCGGTTTTTCGTTTCATATGTGACGCAGATTAATTTCCGCAGTTAATTGGCCAAAGTCTGAAAATTGTTGCACTGCCCCTTTAACAAAACTGCAAAACCATTGCTTTTTTTTACGGTGATTCGGGAATCCAAGCCTGCCAGGTTTTTCCAGACTGCCTCCGACAACTTAGAAAAACGCATTACTACTGGTGGTGATTAAAGTAAATCTGAAATCACAATTCAGCAGCTCTATTCCATACCTAGCAAGGTATGAAATTGCAATGAAAAAACTTAAAATTGCTAACTGAACCAGCCTCACGAAAACAATTAAAATTAATCCCAATACATATCTCACAATAATCTTGCAATTAACAATAACTTATGCTTTTTTTTTTTTTGTAAATTTAGTGTTGGATTTTGGGGTCTTTCAGGCTAAGGATGTATGAATATCCCTTTCAGTAAAGCTTTTGTTCCCAGCACGGGACACCAATCCTATTGCAGGCCCTTGTGCCGTGCGAAGGCTCACACGAAGTTTGGACCTATGCCAAAGTCTCGAAAAGAGGTTAGAACCTAGGGAAAATTACCCGTTCTATCCCGATCTCTCGCCTCATGCAGTCATTATCGTGACCAAACTAAAGCATCACCTCCCATATAAGAAGGCCGTAGCGCCGAATTTACGGCAACGCCTAAAAGGGGCAGATGCAGGGCAGACATCGGACAGGGGGCTGCATTAGCGTTAGGCCGGGACCCGGTCCACTCAGCAAGGACATAAGCCCCGGCCGAACGCTACCAGGAGCACCCGTGTCCAATTTAGTCCTGCGCTTACCTCTTTTAGGTGACGCCGAAAATTCAGCACGATGGCCTTACTATCAATATTCCGTTTCGCTCGTAAGTCAGTGTGCAGCCGAAGCTTGATCTGGTGGAACCGGTCGAGCAGTACAAAAGGGGAATCGTCACGGGGTGCTCGTCGTCTTTGTGCGTTTGCTAGCACATACACACACACAAAAAGAAAAGGGCAGGATCACGGTGCACTTGGTGTGCACAATTGGTTTAGCCAGTTAGAAGCAAACGCGCAAAGACAACGAGCACCATGACGATGCACTTTTGGTGCTGTTTGATTGGTTCCATCGGATCGCTGCGATCAAACTTATACCGAAACCAAGTGGGGAACATCGTTTATCGGACATAAAGCTACTAGAATACATTTTCCCTCTATGAAGCTGCTCGTGCGGATTGGCTACAAACGAGAAGGAAAACATGACGGGTTTCGACAGACGTAAAAGTGGTTGTCATTGCTTTTCCCGTTACGGGTTCCCCTAGGATGAGGTGCCCACTTTAGACCGTTTGGCCGTACTGCATCGATGATTCATTCTTCCGAGTGTTGCACCAATCAACCTACCTCGATTTCCTTCCGCCGTGCTTCTTTGATCTCACGTTCCAGCGACAGCAGCGCTTTCCTCTCCGCTCGCTGCTGCTGCTTTACCTTCCACGACGTCTTCAAGGGCCTGTCCTGGCGCATGCTGGAGAACCTGGAAAGTCGTCGCTCTCCTTCATTTTTTTCACGCGTGCTAATATGCCTCGCAAGTTAGTCTGCTTCTTGCGCATTTCGTGCGCTCGCTTACGCGCCAAATGAGCCCACGTGTTTTTGTTTCCTCCGACCTCAACCAATGGCGACACACGCTTAGCTGCCTCATCATCGCGCGTTCTCGTACTATGCTGCCCTCCGATTCGCGTGCGTTCAAAGGCGCCAAAGACGTATTTTGAAACACTTGCTCGGCATACACACCTTTCCAATGTTACAAATCCACATCCCAGCGTGCGATCTCCACAGCCCAGCACGCGCTTATTCGTGGCTTTGGAAATTGAGCGAGACACGCGCCATACGAACGGACGCTGAAAATGGCACCGGGCAGAAGATCGTTCGCACGCGCTTTGCGTTGCTAGCGGGAGCTGGTGCCGTCATGTTGAGCATGGAACGAGCACGCGCCCGCATTACGATCTACGAAGATTTCAAATAAAGCATAAAATCGCGGTAGCACACAGAGCGGTGCGAAGGGCGCACATCGCTGATGCACTGCTTACTTTTTCTTTTCAGTTTTCCAGAAGCGACCCGATTTGGGCCTTCCTTTGGGCACTTCAAAGTCATCGCCGACAGTGAGCTGCTTTTTTTTACTCTTAGTCATGTTTATCTATAGTCGAGACCGGTCGTGGTCGAGACTAACGAATTACGCCGCGCTGCTCTGATATCTCTGCGATCGACTCCAAAGCTACCAGAGCCATGTGTGCATGGAGCGGATTGGGATTGGATTGAATCGACTAATCTATATGAGAACTCAACGTTAAATGAAATTAGTTTTGTAATGAAATAGAAAGCTGTATCATCTTGTAACTTATAATATTTCAGATAATAACACACATTATTCGCTGATGTATTTGTCTTTGGTAAAGGAAATATAAATAGTAGGGATGTCGCGAACCGGCGAACCCAACTTTATATATTTCTTTACTTGCGGTTCGATAAATTCGAGGATGTCGAACTTTCCTAACTTGAAATCACTTGAAATCGAGAGATTCGAAAGTTTTGAATTTCTTGAAATCTAAAGTGCGAAAAATTCGAAGATTTTGAATTTATCTGAATCTGAAGTTCGAAAAATTCGAAGATTTAAAATTTCTTTGAATCTGAAATTCGAAAAATTCGAACGTTTCGAATTTTTATAGACCTAAAGGTCGATAAATTCGAAGATTTCGAATTTCTTTCTACAAAATGTTCGAAAAGTCCGAAGGATTCTATTCTCTTTTAGGGCTAAATTCGAAAAAAAAAAAAACTTCGAGGGTTTCGAATTTCTTTAAAGTCTAACTGCGTAAAGCTCGAAGTCTAGTTTTCATGTTCCTCCAAAGTTTGTTTCAAATAACGTTTTCACTCCTTACTGGTTTTCACGAAATCAGGTTTAGAAAAGTCCGGGTGTGATATTTAGTCTGCGCGATGTTGTTCACGCAATTAAATGAGACGACGAGCGTCCCGGATGTGCTGGAATATTTGCCAGTGCAGAGTGACGTCCGTGTGACCATAGATCAGTAATTGTGACTGTCAGCCCGGGGGGGTTAACGTGCATCACGCAGTAGTGATTACACGAACGCACTGTTTAACGATACTTATCCAGTTCGAAACGGCCAGGGGCAGCAGGTGGTTGAGGCTCAGAAAAACCTTGAGGCTATCAGGCAAACTGCCTCCCTGCCCCCTTGCACGCTGGTAGTAATTCGATCGAACGCCGCCCGTGTAACGCTGGCATAAAGTAAGTTTAGTTTGTACATGATGCAAAATCCTGAGACTGGGAATGAAATTTGAAAGAAAAAGTGTAGGAAGACAGAAAAAAGGGGACAGGACAACGTCTGAAACTCAACTGAGCTGAGTTTGAGACGTTTTCTTGTCCCCTTTTTTCTGTCTTCGTACACTTTTTCTTTCAAATTTCATTTCCAGTCTCAGGATTTTCCATCATGATCAACATACACCACCTCGCCTGCACCTCACCCTTGAAACGTGGGCCGCTGGCGTCCACCGAGACCGAGCTAAATACGATAACAGCGTCCCCCGTTAGCGACGAGTTCAAACATGAAAGTTGCTTCACATAGCTACTGCGAGATGGCCCTGCGAGATGGCGCCACCGGCGCCACCGGCCTTGCCCGACTTAGAGCACTATATAGCTCCTTCGGAGCAGAGTAGCGCAGAGCCGTATATTAGGAGAGTTTGGACAACAGGCGGAGCAAAGGCCGCCGCCAGCGCCGAATATTCCCCCCACGCTTAGAGCGTAAACTAAATTTGTGACACAGCGTCGACCAATCAGGAGACCTCTACTCCATCTCACAAATGTCGACAGTGAAGACAAAGGCACAGGCGCGTGAGCCTAGCTCAGCGAAACGCTATTGTTTGTACGAGACCTCGTGCATAGGAGGCACTTTCCAAAGCCACGCGCTCGTGCCCATGCCTTTGTCTGCACTGCTAGAACAGCGTCCTGAGACTGGCTGAAAGAAAGCAGTGCAAAGGGTGGGGTGCGCGAGCGTCTTGAGACGCGGAGTTCCGCTCGGCACGGCTCAAATTATACTTCGTTTCACTTTACCTGCGAGCGAAGCCAAAGCTAGAAGCGCGAGACCAGCGCTTTTTGCATTTCTCCCCAGCTCGCGCGCTCGAGCAAAGCCTGAACGCACGGAGCTTCCGTGCTCGCGCTTCCAGTTTTGCCTTCGCTCGCACATAAGGTGAAACGAAGTATAGTCGTGGCACAAATTTAGAGCACGCGACCACCGCTAGGGGCTGTTTCGCGGCCTGTGGTTGGCCCGAGATGCTCGCCTATTCAAACCAATGTATGGCCAAACTCTCTCAATAAACGGCTCTGGAGTAGCGCAATCTAGAACGCCATCTTTCGGCGACTAGCGGCGAACGCCCGGGGGTTCCAACTCCGATCAGAAATGCAAGGGGAACGTGAGAAAATCGCTGTTTCTTCAATATTGTGGGGGTGTACGGAACGTCAATAGTTTTTGACATAATAAAGGAACATTTTAGAATAATTTGCGCTAAGTTGCATGCCATGTAAGGGCGTAATTTGTTTTGAAAAATTGCCTGAGCGGCATCACGCAGCAGACGACGCGGCGACGTCACGAAGACGTCGCGCCGTCCACGTGACCCGCTCCGGCCAACCCAGGAAGTCCATCTCCGCTGCATACTAAAATCGTCTGCTTCAAACGCCATTGCCTTGGAAATTGCCTTCTCAAAATTTTCACACGCATCCGATATTATTAAAACTTTGATAAAGTGTTTAGTGCTTTACAAACTTCACGACAGACTAGTTTCGAAAAGTGTGAACTCGGCGTTTATTTTTTAATCAGCCGTGTTGAGTCGATCTCCATGTATTCTCCCATAGGGCGGGCCGCCTCCTGGAACCCTGAGTACCACGTGACTCGCGCCGCGCTGCTCTGTCGGCCATGTTGTCGGCGAAACACGCGGATCAAAGGATTGCGCTACTCTGCTCCGTAGGAGCTATATAGTGCTCTAGCCCGACTCCACCTCGGGACGCCTTTTTTGGAGGTCGATACGGGGCAGCGACGTCCGTGACGTCACCCCGGGCGGAGAGCTTGTTGCGGGTTGTTCGTCTATTTGGGGCCGGGGTAGGCGGCGGTCGCGGCGTGTGTTGCAGTGCCATACGCTAAAGAACAGGTCGGATACACGAAACATCTTACGCCAAGAATGTACGTACGACTACAGCTCCGGAGCCGTCTTTCCACGATCAAATCAACATGACCGACAACGTCGCCAATGGGCATCTCCGACTCGTCGCAGCGTTGCCGGCGTTGCTCCGACGGTCCTTGGCCAAGACCGTCTGCCCACTACCGACCGGCTGGCTTGCTGAATGGAATACGCGCCCGCGCGACCCTTGTGGACCCTTCCGTATTATAGTTCGATCGCTGACCTCAGTTTCAGATTGAGGGGTCATTCTCTTCCCCTTGTCATCTCCTTTTCCGTAACAGCGGTGGCGAACGCTGTCGTCGATTCTATCTCTTTTTTATGTGATATGGAGCTCAAATAAACGCCGAATGGATTACTATCGCAACACGGTATGTACACTTTGTTATTAGTGGGCCATTTTTATTCTGACGCGCTTGTCGCCGCGGAGGCGCGTTCACGCTCAATTGTTGCAATGCCGGTTCCACCTTTCTTTGCCGAGTGTCACGTCAGGAAAGACTGGTACTCGTAAAAGATCGGTCCCGAAGCACTTCGATCACACGTGCGCCTCCGCTCCGAGTGTGCACAGATATTCACGTGACTCTTACTGACACTCTCGTAGTTGAAACGTATCTTTTTTAACGTCGGCTTGAGGCCGCGAAAAACGCCGCGGCGAGTTGTTTCCATCTAAGTCGCTTTGCAAACGACTGGCACGGGCCGTTTTTTACCAACTATGACAGTTGTGTTGACTTCGGAGGACCGAGCCTGACCGAGCTGGGAGCCTAGCCTACTCCGGAGGAGTACGCGAAGTGAAGATGTCAGGTCATGACGTCACAGACGTCAAAATACTACTCTGCTACTTCGCTCTGCCCCGTATCGACCTCCAAAAAAGGCGTCCCCTCGAGCCAGATCTGCGAGCGGAATATGCGCGCTCCAAATGGAGCGCTTTTGGAGCGCTCGAATTCTGCGAGCGGAATTCACCATCAGTCGAAACTTGTGGATTCCATCGTTGTATGCTTCCCTTCAAGTTCTTGGAAAAGCATTTTACCCTGAATGCGGTCACCCGCTCTCCACGCCCAGAGTGATCTTCGGTTGACGGTGGCGTTGTGCACCCGAGATTTGCATCGATTAGCACTTTGTTGCGTTCTGTTTCAACGATTAAGTCGTGCGACGTCAACTCTCAAGCAGACATCTCGATGTCGTTGTCCAAGGCGTCTGCAAAACGCAAAGTTGAAGACGAGAAGCGGCTCTTTCAAGAGCGATGGGAACTATCCTATTTCTTCACGGAATCGCGAAAACAAGGTGCTGTGTTTATTTTGTCATCAGACTGTAGCTGTGCCAAAGGAATATAATGTGCGACGTCACTTCATGTCATGCCATCAAGAGAAGTATGAAGCCCTCCCGGAAAGATCCGCGAGAACACGGTGTCCCCACTAAAGGCGTCGCTGGGAAAACAGCAAGACCTATTCCAAAAGGCGGTCAAAACAAGCGACGAAACGGTCAGAGCTAGCTTTATTGTTTCCGAGCTTATCGCAAAATCGTCAAAGCCATTTACTGATGGCCTGTTCATAAAAAAGTGCCTGCTTAAGGTTGCTGACGCTGTCTGTCCCAGCATAAAGAAGACATTTGAGAAGATAAGCCTTTCCCCAAACACAGTGGCAGAATAATTAATGAGCTCAGTGAAAACGTCGAGAAAGAATTTTCACCGATGCAACGGCTTCAACGCATTCTCAATCGCCGTCGACGAGAGCACAGATATTACTGACAACGCTCAGCGCGCCATTTTTGAAAGGGTCGTAAACAAAGATTTGACGTCACAGAAGAACTCTTGGACCTAGTGCCAATGAAAGGAACAACCACCGGTGCTGATATTGTTTCCGCCCTCGAAAGAGTGATTGATCGTGCCGGGCTGCCATGGGAGAAATTGGTGTGCCTCGTAACCGACGGCGCACCGTCAATGGTGGAAAGAAAAGCGGCCTTGTCGGACGATTGAGGACGAAACTGACTGGACTGGATATCAGCAAGCGATTTGCAGCAGTCCACTGCATTTTACACCAGAGGCACTTCTGCAGCAAGTCACTGCAGATGAAAGGAGTCATGGACATTGTGGTTGTGCAGTGAACTTCATTCGCTCCAGAGCGTTAAACCATCGACAGTTTTGTATCTCTGTTGGAGATGGTTGGCAGCGAGCATAGCGAAATTTTGTACCACACTGAGGTACGGTGGCTGAGTCGCGGGAAAGTTCTGAAGAGGTTTTTTGATCTTCGACACGAGATTGATACCTTTTGAAAAGCAGACAAGGCCATCTCTGACTGTCCGACTCCAGCTGGCTTTGCTCCCTCGCATTCCTCACGGACAGGCACGTATCCAGGGGGAGGCCCATGGGCCCGGGCCCCCCCCGAAATCTTCCATTTTGCTGGGACCTCCTCTCCCCCCTCCCACTCATACAGCTTTTGTCATGGGCGGGCCCCCCCGAAACGAAATCCTGGCTACGTGCCTGCTCACGGATATCACCGAGTACCTGAACCGTCTAAATGGGAAACTTACGACAATGTTGATGACATCCAGGCGTTTCAATCGAAGTTACAGCTGTGGGAGTGCAAATGAGGCTGTTCAAACTCGACCATTTTCCGACGCTCCAGTCACTAGGCACGCGAGCCAAGATCGTGCGACACCTTTTCGGACCTCCTGCGTGATCCCAACAAGAATTCCAAGAACGGTTCCAGGACGTGAGCAACATCTCAAGCGAATTTAACTTTTTCCTTGCCCTTCTCAGTGCGAGTGGACGACGTTGCACCTGAACTACAGATGGAACTGCTTGAACTGCAAGCGAACACCGTACTCAAGCAGACAGTTTGAGGACGTCGAGTCCCGAAGTTCTACAAGTTCTCGACGAGGCAGCTTCCCCTTGCTGCGCCAACAAGCAGTGAAAATATCGCCATGTTCGGAGCACGTACTTGTGCGAGCAACTGTTTTCCTTGCTAAAGGTAAACAAGTCGACACTTCGGTCAAGGATGACCGACGAACATCTCCGATCGATCATGAGGGTCGTCTCGGCACAAGGTTAAAGGCGGACATTGATTTTCTCGTCGCTGCTAAGCGTTGTCAGTGTCAAGCCAGCGCTCATAGAATTTTAGCTCCCACATTTGTGGTTCACATGAATAAATATATCTTGGCTTTCATAGATTGTTTTGGAGATTATCTTTGTAATGCTGCTAATTGCAACATAATTTACGCAGGTAAACTTTGCGGCAATGAGTTGAAGCATGGTTGGTGTAGATTTCGACTGTGACAAAAGTGGTGATGGTATCTGGCTGAACCCCGTGTTGGTCAAAATCAGAAAACTGGACGTCACACACTTCCGAATGGCGACAATGGCAAATCCAACTTCCCCCCCCCCCCCCCCCCCCCCCCCGCTCCCGACGTGCCGGCCCTTGCGAACCTAGGATTTCTGAATGCGGCCCGGCTCCTAACGTGAGTTTGAGACCCCTGACCTAAAGGGTAACACCATACGGTCCGTCGCTACCTGCTTTCGACTTTGGTTTCTTGGACGGCTATAATGTCCAGCTCATTTTCAGCAAAAAGTCTGCTCAGCTGATACTGTCGCCGTCTCCCTGCCAAGCCCCGCACGTTATCGTGGCTACACGTAAAACCCTTTCTAGTGTTACTGCCATGCAAGGACCGTATGGAGCTTACCTCGATCAGGGCGGGTCTGACCGCCCGTCACTCGGCAGGTGCATGCCCACACTCAGGTCGTCCCACGGAATTTTCTGTTTGGAGGCTAACTTGGTCCTCCTGGCGGGTGCTGCTTCAGAGGCGGCTCCTCCCGGCTTGCTACCCCGGTGTCCTCTCCGACGTCACGGATTCGTTTTCATTGCGGGGCCGCTGGCCTGGACTTCATCGGCGTCCATGGTACCTTCGTCAACCTCCTTTTCAACGACGTGGAAGTGACTGCTTCCGCGATGCTCCGTTCGGTGTTCCCACCAGATGGAGGCTCACGTGACTCGGCCCGTTGCGTCGCCTTTTCAACCGGTTGTCGGGTCTTGTGGGACCGGCTGCACTCGGGCTCAGGCACAGGCCTGAACCGTCGCAGCCGCGGTTTTCTTCGCCCTTCCCTTCGCCTCGACACCGCAGCTTCTTCCGGAGTCCGCCTCGTCCATGAGAAGTTCCGATCTATCGTCGCCTCTCACAGTTGCTGCGGCCACCGCGTAGGTCCTGACACAGTCGGCGCTGACGTGCCCGAACCGCCGGCAGACTCCACACTTGGGAACGCGGCACTCCTTACGGATGTGGCCCGTCTGCTGACATCGTAGGCACAGGGAGCCCTGCCCGGCACCACGACGAGGGCCAACTCGGCGGCGACTTGCAGCTTTTGCGGAATGTCAGCAGGAGTCACGCCCCCCTTGAGACGCAGCCCTCCGTTCGCGTCATGGTAACGACGCTTTGACAGCCGTCGACGCGCCACATTTTCCTGGACTTCCAGTGCCTTCCCGTACGGAGCCAGGGCCGCCGCCCGTCGTCGTCCGAGACGTTGAACAGCAACCAGTGGAGCTTGATGCGTACGTCCTGGTTTTTAGGGTCGATGATGATGCACCGTCGGCCCTTGACGGTCAACTCAGGAGTAGCCAGCATCCGTCTTACGCCATCCGTCGACTTGAAGTCACCGCCCATACGTGGTTCTTTGATACGCACCTATGGCGGTGACCTCGGCGAACAGCGACAGTTTCACAGCTTATCTCGAAAATCTTCTACGCGGTAGGGCCGCCCTTTGACGTCGGCGTGCAAAAAAACAGTGTTTGAAACGACTGACTCCGTTGGCAATGCCGGCAAACAACAGCGTAATCCTGTGCGTCATCCTCCACCTGATACCGCGGCCCAGCTGGGCCGCCGAAACTGCTCCGCGGGAGCCAGACCCCACGTCCGTTCACTGCGGTGGCCGGAAGTGGAATCAGGCCACGACGCGCTGCCTACTTGTCAGCTGCGCTCGCGGCATTATTCCACCCTTTAAAAAGTGCATCGTCACGATGCAGCACAAAACGAAAAAAACAAAAAAAAAAAACAAATCCGAACAAAAGGACAGCAGAATCGCGAGCCGCAGTTCACGTTCCAGTTTGGCGAGAGTTCAAAGTTCTATCGTTCGTAATACGGCTTGAGGCGCACGACGTGGACTACTTCGGGGCGTGGTTTGGCGTCGTCTTGGAGGGTCTAGTTCCGTCGGGAAGCACCTCGTAGTTTAGGTCCCCGAGACGGCGAAGAACCTTGTAGGGTCCAAGTAGCGCTTCAAGAGTTTTTTCGCTGAAACCACGGCGGCGTATCGGTGTCCATACCCCACCTGTCTCCGGGCTGGAAGTGGAACGTCCCGACGACGAAGGTTATAGGAAGTATTCACTGGCGGCCATAGCTGTGTGCACGCTGTGACCGCGTGCTGATGGCGAGCTTCCACAGTTCTTTTGTAACGTGCATTTCGCACCCTCAAGATTGCGGGTTTAGCAGCTATTAATGGGGCTCGTTCAGAGCATGCGCTCTAGACATCACCCACAAATATGGCGCCCATTGAATACTCCCTTATACGGCGTGCGTCGACTCGCTGTAGCTCTTGAATCTTGATTCTTGCCAGTTGACGATCGAGCTCCTCCGCGCGTTGATAGATCAGTTGAGCGTCGTCGTTGCCATCGTCGGTTGGCACGTGAGGCAGCATGGCATCCAGCATTGTGTAACCGTCCGGCCATGTACCAGTTGGAACGGCGTCATTCCTGTGGTTACTTGTACCGCTGTGTTGTACGCAAATGTACGTACGGCAACACCTCGTCCCACGTCTTGTGCTCCACGTCGACGTACATGGAGATCATGTCGGCGATGGTCTTATTGAGCCGCTCTGTCAGCCCGTTGGTCGGCGGTGATAAGCGGTGGTTCGTCGATGGCTGGTGTGACTGAGCTGAAGTACCTCTTGAGTCAGCTGTGCCAGGAAAGATGACCCTCGATCTGGTGATCAGCACTTCAGGTGCCCGTGTCGAGGAGAATGGACTCGACGAAAAACTTGCGACTTCCACCGCTGTTCCCGATGGAAGGGCTTTCGTCTCGGCGTATCGTGTAAGATAATCGGTCGCGACGATATCCACCGGTTCCCTTGCGTCGATGTTGGGAACGGCCCAAGCAAATCCATTCCGACCTGCTGGAAGGGCGTAGTCGGGGCAGATATCGGCTGCAAGAGTCCTGCTGGCTTTGTCGGAGGCTTCTTACGTCGTTGGGACTCATGGCACGACCGTGTGTACAGATGAACGGTTTTCGGGAGTCTTGGCCAGTAGTACTTGTCACGAATCCGGACGAGCGTCCTGCTGTAGCCAAGGTGTCCAGCCGTCGGGTCGTCTTGGCATGCTTGAAATATTTCTTCTCGCAGGCTGGCAGGCACAACCAGCAGCCAGGCAGGGTTGGCTGGTTCCGAAGTTCTTCTTGAAGAGCACACCTCGCGCGCCGAACGAAGCTTGATAAGTCTCGGGCCAGGACTCGCGGAACGGACTTCCTTGACCTTCGAGGTGGTCGATCACGGGCGCGAAGCTCCGGGTCGTCTCGTTGAAGTGCTCCCA